>JAUMJJ010000962.1:0-18503 GCA_033556795.1 Tapera naevia | reverse complement strand
CCCCTCCAGGACCCCCCCAGACCCACCCCTCGCACAGGGCCAGCACCCAGGCCCCCAGCACCCCCATATCCTGCCATAGCCCCCCCATACCCCCCCCCAACCCCCACCGAGACCCCTCAGGACCCCCCAAGAGCCTCCCCAGAAACCACCCAGGACCCCCCCAGCCCCCTCCAGGACCCCCCCAGACCCACCTCTCGCACAGGGCCAGCACCCAGGCCCCCAGCACCCCTATATCCTGCCATAGCCCCCCCATATCCCCCCAAATACTCCCCTAACTATCCCAGAGCCCCCCTAGGACACCCCAAGACCCCCCCAGGACCCCCCAGGACCCCCCAGGACCCCCCCCAGACCCACCTCTCGCACAGGGCCAGCACCCAGGCCCCCAGCACCCAGGCAGCCACCGCCGTCCCCAGCAGCAGCGCCCCCGGCCTGCGCCCCAAAAGCGCTCGGAAGGCGAAGCCCACCCCGACCCCGACCCCCCCCAACCCCCCCAACCCCCTCAGGGCGCCCCCCCCTCCCCCCAGCCCCCCCCAGACCCCCCTGGGCAGCAGCCAGACCACCCTGGCCAGCAGTGCCAGGGTGAGGGCCAGGCGCCAGGGGTTTGGGGGGGGCGGGGGGTCGGGGTGGGGGGTGCAGGGGGGACCCCACCAGGGCGGGGGGTGCGGGAGGGGCTGCAGGGAGCAGAACCCCAACTCCAGCAGCGTCGCCAGCGCCTCGCGGGGTCCCAGGACCACCCGCCAGTCCCGGCTCCCCACGTCCAGCAGGGACAGCTGGGGGGGGGGACACGGGGGGGTCAGGGGGACCCCAATACTTGGGAACCCCCCCTTCACTCTGTAGAGGACCCAGGGACCTCCCAACCCCCACCCAGGGGGGACCCCAATATCTGGAACCCCCCCCTTCCCTCCATAGGGATCCCCCAACCCCCACCCAGGGGGGACCCCAATACCTGGGACCCCCCTTTCCCTCTATAGGGACCCCCCAACCCCCACCCAGGGGGGACCCCAATATCTGGAACCCCCCCCTTCCCTCCATAGGGATCCCCCAACCACCACCCAGGGGGGACCCCAATATCTGGAACCCCCCCCTTCCCTCCATAGGGATCCCCCAACCACCACCCAGGGGGGACCCCAATATCTGGGACCCCCCCCTTCCCTCCATAGGGATCCCCCAACCCCCACCCAGAGGGGACCCCAATATCTGGGACCCCCCCTTCCCTCCATAGGGACCCCCCAACCCCCACCCAGGGGGGACCCCAATATCTGGGACCCCCCCTTCCCTCCATAGGGACCCCCCCAACCCCCACCCAGGGGGGACCCCAATATCTGGGACCCCCCGGGCACCCTGGGACCCCCCCCCCCACCCCCCTCCCCCTTTATTGGGGACCCCACGGGGTGCAGGGACCCCTCCCCTCCCCCCAATTCCCGGAGAGGGGGGAGGGGCGGGGTTTTGGGGGGTGGGGGCGGGGGGGGGTGTGGGGTGGGGGAGGGGCGGGGTGTGGGGGAGGGGCGGGTGGGGGAGGGGCACCTGCAGCCGCCGCAACCGGTAAAGGAGGAGCAACGGGAGCAGCGACAGCGTGGAGAGGGCGAGGAGGAGCTCCAGGAGGAACCGGCACCCGCGGAACTGGGACCAGTAACGCCCAGTAACGCCCAGTGCCCCCCCAGTGCACACCCGGTGCACACCCAGTGCCCCCCCAGCTCCCTGGAACTGGAACCAGTAACACCCAGCAGCGTCCAGTGCCCCCCGGTGCCCCCTCAGTGCCCCCCCAGCTCCCTAGAACTGGGACCAGTAACGCCCAGTAACGTCCAGTGCCCCCCAGTGCCCACCCGGTGCACACCCAGTGCCCCCCCAGCTCCCTGGAACTGGAACCAGTAACACCCAGCAGCGTCCAGTGCCCCCCGGTGCCCCCTCAGTGTCCCCCCAGTGCCCCCCCAGCTCCCTAGAACTGGGACCAGTAACGCCCAGTAACGTCCAGTGCCGTCCAGTGCCCACCCGGTGTCCCTCCGGTGCCCCCCCAAGCTCCCTGGAACTGGAACCAGTAATTCCCAGTAACGCACAGTGCCCCACAGTGCCCACCCAGTGAATCCTCAGCTCCCTGGAACTGGGACCAATAACACCCAGTAACGCCCAGTGCCCCCCCAGTGCCCACCCGGTGCACACCCAGTGCCCCCCCCAGCTCCCTAGAACTGGGACCAGTAACGCCCAGTGCCCCCAGTGAACCCCCAGAGAACCCCCAGTGCTTCCCCAGCTCCCTAGAACTGGAACCAGTAACGCCCAGTAACGCCCAGGGCCCACCCAATGCCCCCCCCCCCCAGTGTCCCCCCGGCTCCCTGGAACTGGGACCAGTAACGCCCAGTAACACCCAGTGCCCACCCAATGCCCCCCCCAGTGTCCCCCCGGCTCCCTGGAACTGGGACCAGTAACGCCCAGTAACACCCAGTGCCCACCCAACGCCCCCCCCAGTGTCCCCCCGGCTCCCTGGAACTGGGACCAGTAACACCCAGTAACGCTCAGTGCCCCCCCAGTGTCCCCCCAGCTCCCCAGAACTGGGACCAGTAATGCCCAGTGCCCCCCAGTGCCCCCCCAGCTCCAGTAACCCAGTTACCCCTTCCCCCCTAGGGACCCCTCCCCCCATACGGCTCCCCCTTCCCCCCCCCCCCATGGGTGCCCCCCCCTCATAGGTGCCCCCTCCCCCCTATAGGTGCCCCCCCCCCTCCCCCCCCCGGGTGCCCCCTCCCCCCCCATGGGTGCCCCCCCCCTCATAGGTGCCCCCCCCTCCCCCCATGGGTGCCCCCCCCCCCCCGTACCTGGCAGGGCCCCCCCCTCGCCTCCAGCTCCGCGACCCCCAGGGCCGCCCCCAGCCCCAGCGCCGCCACCCCCAGCGCCCCCCGCCCCAGCGCCCCCAGGAGCCGCTGGCGCTGCCCCAGTGCCTCCATCCTGCCACTGGGAGCCACTGGGAGTCACTGGGAGGGGACTGAAAGAAGACTGGGTATACTGGGAGGCACTGGGAGGCCCCACTGGGGCCACTGGGAGAGGACTGGGCATACTGGGAGGGGACTGGGAGTCACTGGAAGCCATTGGGAGTCACTGGGAGGGGACTGAATGAAGACTGGGTATACTGGGAGGGACTCGCAGTCACAGGGAGGCCCCACTGGGGCCACTGGGAGAGGACTGGGCATACTGGGAGGGGACTGGGAGTCACTGGGAGGGGACTGGGAGTCACTGGGAGCCATTGGGAGTCACCGGGAGGGGACTGAAAGAAGACTGAGAGCCACTGGGAGTCACTGGGAGGGGACTGAATGAAGACTGGGTATACTGGGAGGGACTGGCAGTCACTGGGAGGCCCCACTGGGGCCACTGGGAGAGGACTGGGCATACTGGGAGGGGACTCTGGGAGTCACTGGGAGGGACTGGGAGCCACTGGGAGGGGAATGAGAGTCACTGGGAGGCCCCACTGGGGCCACTGGGGGAGGACTGGGACTACTGGGAGGCCTCAATGGGGCCACTAGGTGGGTACTGTGGCAACTGGGAGTCACTGGGAGGCCCCACTGGGGCCAGGGGGAGGGGACTGGGACTACTGGGAGGGGATTGGGAGGGACTGGGAGTCACTGGGAGCTGAGCTTTATTAGGTGCTGGTGGGGGGGTCACCCAGTGCCTCCCAGTGCTCCTCCCAGTGATCCCAGTGCCCGGTGTCCCCGTCTGTACCCCCAGGGGGAAACAGCTCCCAGTATGGACCAGCACAGACCAGTAACATTCATTGCAGACCAGTCCAGAGCAGTCCGAGCCATTGCACAGACCAGTACAGACCAGTATAGACCAGTATAGACCAGTACAGAGCAGTATAATTCATTGAAGATCTGTCCAGACCAGTTCAGACCAGTCCGAGTCATTGCACAGACCAGTCCAGACCAGTCTGAGTCATTGCACAGACCAGTATAGACCAGTCCAGGCCAATATCATTGCAGACCAGTCCAGACCAGTGCTCCCAGTCCGCGGGGCCAAAGGGGGCGTGGCCTCTACTGACCGACAGGTGCTTGTGGGGGCGTGGCCTCCCCAAGCCCCGCCCCCAGGCCGGGCAGGGCCGTTTGGTAGATTACGATTGGCTGTGGGGTGGGAGGGGGCGGGGTCAGCGCTTCGGCCACGCCCACTCCACTCACAGCCCCTCCCAGTGCCCCCCAATCCCTCCCAGTGCCCCCCAGTTCCCTCCCAGTGCCCCCCAGTGTCTCCCAGTTCCCTCCCAGTTCCCAGTTCCCTCCCAGTGGCCCCCACTGTCTCCCAGTTCCCTCCCGGTGCCCCCCAGTTCCCTCCCAGTGCCGCCCAGTGTTCTCCCAGTTCCCACCCAGTGCCCCCCAGTTCCCTCCCAGTGCCCCCCATTCCTTCCCAGTGCCCTCCCAGTCCCTCCCAGTGCCCCCCAGTCCCTCCCAGTTCTGTCCCAGTGCCGCCCAGTGTCTCCCAGTTCCCACCCAGTGCCCTCCCAGTCCCTCCCAGTGCTCCCCAGTCCCTCCCAGTTCCCTCCCAGTGCTCCCCAGTTCCTCCCAGTGCCCTCCCAGTCCCTCCCAGTTCCCTCCCAGTGCTCTCCCAGTCCCTCCCAGTTCCCTCCCAGTGCTCTCCCAGTCCCTCCCAGTGCTCCCCAGTTCCTCCCAGTGCCCTCCCAGTCCCTCCCAGTTCCCTCCCAGTGCCCCCCAGTCCCTCCCAGTGCCACTCACCGCGCTCCCCCGGGTCCCGCCCCTCCCGGCCACCACCGCCCCGGCCACCGCCAGCGCCGCCCCCGCGGCCGAGGACGTCAGCAGCAGCGCCTGCGTACCCAGCAGGGCCCCCTGGGGACAGGGACCCACAGCACCCATAGGGACCCACGGGGGCCACGGGGACCCAGAGGGACCATAGGGGCCCATAGGGACCATAGAGACCCATAGGGACCCATAGGGACTCATAGCACCCATAGGGACCCATAGAGACCCATAGGGACCCATAAGGGACCATAGAGACCCTTAGGGCCCCATAGTGCCCTTAGGGCCCCCACAGCACCCACTGGGACCCCATAGCACCCATAGGACCCCCAGTACCCATAGAGCCCTATAGCACCCCATAGCACCCATAGGGACCCCACAGCACCCATTGCCCCCCCCCCAGCACCCATAGGGACCTATAGCACTCATAGGGTCCCCACAGAACCCATAGCACCCCACAGCACCCAGAGGGCCCCCCCAGCACCCATAGGGACCCCATAGCACTCATAGGGACCCCACAGCACCCATAGGACCCTATAGCACCCATAGGGACCACACAGCACCCATAGGGCCCCCCCAGCACCCATAGGACCCTATAGCACCCATAGGGCCCCCACAGCACCCATAGGACCCAATAGCACCCATAGGGACCCCATAGCACCCATAGGGACCCCCCAGCACCCATAGGACCCTATAGCACCCATAGGGACCCCACAGCACCCATAGCACCCCACAGCACCCATAGGGACCCCATAGCACCCATAGGGACCCCACAGCACCCATAGGGCCCTATAGCACCCTATAGCACCCAAAGGGCCCCCACAGTACCCATAGGGCCCCCCCAGCACACATAGGACCCTATAGCACCCCATAGCACCCATAGCACCCCACAGCACCCATAGGGCCCTATAGCACCCCATAGCACCCATAGGGCCCCCACAGCACCCATAGGACCCCCCCAGCACCCATAGGACCCTATAGCACCCATAGGGACCACACAGCACCCATAGGGCCCCCCCAGCACCCATAGGACCCTATAGCACCCATAGGGACCCCCCAGCACCCATAGGGACCCCACAGCACCCATAGGGACCACACAGCACCCATAGGGCCCCCCCCAGCACCCATAGGACCCTATAGCACCCATAGGGCCCCCACAGCACCCATAGGGACCACACAGCACCCATAGGACCCTATAGCACCCATAGGGACCCCCCAGCACCCATAGGACCCTATAGCACCCATAGGGACCACACAGCACCCATAGGGACCCCACAGCACCCATAGGGACCCCACAGCACCCATAGCACCCATAGGGACCCCACAGCACCCATAGGGTCCCCCAGCGCCCATAGGGCCCTATAGCACCCATAGGCCCCCCCCAGCACCCATAGGGCCCCCCCAGCCCCCGTACCTGGGCCGAGGGCCCCCCGAGGGCACACGAGGGGCAGCCGTGGGGGAGGAGCAGCGCCTGCAGCCCCAGCGCCAGCAGCGACGCGATGGCGGCCACGACGCCCAGCGCCAGCGCCGCGCGCGCCTGCGCGGGACACACCAGTGCGGGCCAGTGCCCACCGGTACCGACCAGTACGGAGCAGTACAGAGCAGCACAGAGCAGTACCGACCAGTAGGACCAGTACCGACCAGTACGGAGCAGTACAGGGCAGTAGCAACCAGTACAGACCAGTACCGACCAGTACGGAGCAGTACAGAGCAGCACAGAGCAGTACCGACCAGTAGGACCAGTACCGACCAGTACGGAGCAGTACAGGGCAGTAGCAACCAGTACAGACCAGTACCGACCAGTACGGAGCAGTACAGAGCAGTACCGAGCAGTACCGACCAGTACCAACCAGTACGGAGCAGTACGGAGCAGTACGGAGCAGTACCAACCAGTATGGACCAGTACCGACCAGTACGGAGCAGTACAGAGCAGTACCGACCAGTATGGACCAGTACTGACCAGTACGGAGCAGCACAGAGCAGTACAAAGCAGCACCGACCAGTATGGACCAGTACCGACCAGTACGGAGCAGTACCGAGCAGTACAAAGCAGCACCGACCAGTACTGACCAGTACCAACCAGTACGGAGCAGTACAGAGCAGTACCAACCAGTACCGACCAGTACGGAGCAGTACAGAGCAGTACCGACCAGTATGGACCAGTACCAACCAGTACGGAGCAGCACAGAGCAGTACAGAGTAGTACCAACCAGTATGGACCAGTACCGACCAGTACGGAGCAGTACCGAGCAGTACAAAGCAGCACCGACCAGTACTGACCAGTACCAACCAGTACGGAGCAGTACAGAGCAGTACCGACCAGTACCAACCAGTACTGACCAGTACTGACAAGTATGGAGTAGTACAGACCAGTACGGACCAGTATAGACTAGTACCGACCAGTACAGACGAGTACAGAGCAGTACAGAGCAGCACCAACCAGTACCGACCAGTACAACCCATTGAAACCAAACCAGTGCCAACCAATATAAACCAGTACAAAGTAGTATAAACCAGTGCAAAATGGTATAAACTGGTATAAGCCAGTGTCACCCAGTACAATCCAGTGCCCTCCCAGTTCCCCCAGTTCCCCACTCACCCGCCCCACGCTGGGTCCCTGCGCCAGCGCCACCAGCAGCGCCCCCGACACCAGTAGCTGCGGAGATGGGGGTCACATCCTGCCCAGTGCCTCCCAGTGCCTCCAAGTCAGCTCCCAGTGCCTCCCAGTCAGCCCCCAAGTGTCCCCCAGCCCCCTCCCAGTGCCTCCCAGTGCCTCCCAGTCAGCCCCCAAGTGTCCCCTAGCCCCCTCGCAGTCCCTCCCAGTGCCTCCCAATCCCATCCCAGTCCCCTCCCAGTCCCTCCCAGTCTCTCCCAGTGCCTCCCAGTCTCTCCCAGTGCCTCCCAATCCCATCCCAGTGCCTCCCAGTCTCTCCCAGTGCGCTTCCAATCCCCTCCCAGTCCCCTCCCAGTCCCCCCAGTCCCTCCCAATCCCATCCCAGTGCTCCCCAGTCCCCTCCCAGTGCTCCCCAGTCCCCTCCCACTCCCTCCCAGTCCCCTCCAATCCCCTCCCAGTCCCTCCCAGTCCCCACCAGTCCCCTCCCAGTCCCTCCCAGTGCTCCCCAGTCCCTCCCAGTCCCCTCCCACTGCCTCCCAGTGCTCCCCAGTCCCCCCCAGTCCCCTCACCACGGCCCCGGTTCCCAGGGGGGCCCCGAGCTGCGCCCCCAGGGGGTCTCCGAGGGCAGCGAGCAGGGACCCCCCCAGCGCCGCCTGCAGCGCCCCCAGCAGCGCCTGAGCCACCTGGGGGCGGGGCTTATGGTCAGGGGGCGGGGCCAATGCAGGGGGCGGGGCCAAGACAAAGGAAAGGGGGCGTGGTTATTGGGAAGGGGGCGGGGCCCCTCACCAGGGCCCCCATTGACCCTTCCCCCCCACTCCCAGTGACCCCCACTCACTCCCAGTCCCTCCCAGTGCCCCCCCACTCACCCCCAGTCCCTCCCTGTTCACTCCCAGTCCCTCCCAGTGACCCCCCCAGTCTCTTCCAGTCCCTCCCAGTCTCTTCCAATGACCCCCCAGTCTCTCCCAGTCCCTCCCAGTCCCTCCCTGTTCACTCCCAGTCTCTCCCAGTCCCTCCTAGTGACCCCCCCAGTCTCTCCCAGTGCCTCCCAGTGCCCCCCCACTCACTCCCAGTCCCTCCCAGCTCCTCCCAGTCCCTCCCAGTGACACCCCACTCACTCCCAGTCTCTCCCAGTCCCTCCCAGTGCCCCCCCCACTCACTCCCAGTCTCTCCCAGTCCCTCCCAGTGACCCCCACTCACTCCCAGGCCCTCCCAGTGCCCCCCCCACTCACCCCCAGTGCCAGGGGCTCCCCCCACAGCCGCCGGGTCCCAGGTTTTGGGGGGGGGTCCCCCAGGTCTGACCCCCCCGGGACGATCCGGGTCAGGAGCAGCACCCCCTCCCGCTCCATCACCCTGGGGGGGGGGGGCACCCATTGGGGGGGGATGGGAGGGGGGCCCTGGACCAGTCCTCCCAGTTCCCCCCACCCCCCCCCCAGCCAGGTCCCATGTGGGGGGGAGGAGGGAGGGGGTCCAGGGATGGGGGGGTCCCAAGGGGAGACCCCTGGAGTCCTTATGGGCCCCCCCCCCTTCCTCCCAGTCCTCCCAGTTACCAGCTCAGCTCCCTCCTCCCCCATCCCAGTCCTCCCAGTTCACCCCCAGTTGGGTCCCCTGTGGGTGTTGGAGGATGGGGTGGGGGAGGGTCCTAATGGAGCGGGGGGAGGGGGTCCCCAAGGCCCATGGGGACCTCTCCCAGTTCTCCCAGTTACCTGTCTGGGCTCCTGGGTCCTCACGGGGAGGGGGGGGGGGGGATGGGGGGGGCGGGGCCCCAGTGTCCTGTGCCTTTGGCCTTGGCCCCCCAAGCCCCTCCCCCCCCAGTGCCCCTCCCCCCCCATGGCACCTAAAAATCATCATTTTTCTACCTCAACACTATTTTGGAGCTAAAAAGCTCGATTTTGGTTCAAAACAGCCCAGTTTGGGGCTTTTTTTTTTGTTTTTTTTTTTACAGTGATGCCATTTTGGTTCCAAACCCCAAGATTTTGGTTCAAACCCACCCCCCAAGATTTTGGTTCAAACCCACCCGTTTTCAGGGGGGGGTGAACCCTCATTTTCATTCTCACTGCTGCTTTTGGGGCTAAAAGTCATTATTTTGGTTCAAAAAGACGCAGGTTTTGGGTTTTAAATGCTGGGGTTCGACTGTGAAGTCATTTTGGGTCAAAAAAAAAATCACTATTTTGGTTCCAAAAGGCGCCGTTTTGGGGTGGGGAAATCTCATTTTTCAGTCATGACGCTGTTTTGGGCCTAAAAATTAACAGTTTGGTTCAAAAAAGACCAAATTCAGGGGGACCAAACCCTGATTTTCAGTCACAATGCCGGTTTGGGCCTAAAAAATGAATATTTTTGGCTCCCAAAGTCCCTTTTCTGAGGGGGTTGAGCCTGTTTTTCCAGTCAAGACATTATTTTGGGTGCAAAAATCTTTACTTTGGTTCAAAAAAGGCCTATTTTGGGGGGAGGCCGAACTCCCATTTTCAGTCACGATGCTGTTTTGGGGGTAAAAATTGATATTTTGGGTTAGAATAGATCCACAGGGACAACCCCCCACCCCCCCCCCCCCCCCAAATCCTGATTGTGGGGCAAATCGCCTTTTCCCAGCAGAAGAGGAAATTTTGGGGCTAAACCCCAGTTTTTAAGGCAAGATTCCATTGAGGGCCCAACTCTCCCATTTTGGGGTCAATTCCCCCTATTTTAGGTGTTTGGGATCAGTTTTTCTTTGCCCCCAGAAAGGCCCAGTTTTGGGCCCCGGCCAGGTTTGGGTGATGCAATAATTTAACCAATATTGAGGGTTTTAGGCCAAACACGACTCTGGGGGCAAAGTCCCGGGGGGAGGAGCGGGGTAAGTGCTGTTTTGGGTCCAAAAACCTTTTTTTTGGGGTCTAAAAAGGTCTTTTGGGGGAACGGACCTTCATTTTCAGTCAAGACATAGCATGTTTTGGGTCTAAAAAATCAATATTTTGGTTCAAAAAAAGCTCTTATTTCCGGGGGTTGAACCCCGATCTTCAGTCACGACTGTTTTGGGGCTAAAAATCTTTATTTTGGTTCAAAAAGCCTTGTTTTTAGGGGAGCAAACGCTCGTTTTCAGTTGTGACACAACACTTCGGGTCTAAAAAGCAATGTTTTTGTTAAAAAAAAAGCCCAGTTTTGGGGGAACTAAACCCTTATTTTCTGTCACGATACTGTTTCGGGGCTAAAAATCAATATATTGACTAAAAAGGGCCCTTTGGGGGGGGTAAATGCTGGTTTTTGACAGCGGTGCCATTTTGGGCCTAAAAAATCAATATTTTTGGTTAAAAAGACCCTTTTTGGGGGGAGGCTGAACCATTGTTTTCAGTCATGACACTGTTTTGGGGTTAAAAATCTTTATTCCGCTCCAAAAAGGCCCAGTTTAGGGGGGGGTTAAATGCTGATATTTTGCCACGAAGCCGTTTTGGGTCTGAAGAATCAATATTTCGGTTCAAAACAGCTCTTTTTTGGGGTAGAAAACCCTCATTTTCGGTCACAACGCTATTTTGGGCCTAAAAAAATAAATATTTTGCTTCAAAAAGGCCAAGTTTTGGGGGGTTTAAACGCTGTTTTTTGACTGTGATGCACTTTTGGGTCCAAAAATCAACAATATGGGGCCTAAAATTGAGCATTTTTGGTTCAAGAGGGCCCTTTTTGGGGTGCTGAACTTTAATTTTTGGTCACAGCGCTGGTTTGGGGTCTAAAAATCAATATTTTTGGTTAAAAAAAGGCCCATTTAGGGTATTTAAACCCCCTTTTTGTTGTTTTTTTTTTTTCCTGTCTAAAAGTCGCTATTTTGGGTCAGAAAGGTCTGTTTTGGGGGGGCTGAAGCCTCATTTTCAGTGGTGCCTCCATTTTGGGGTTAGAAACAGCGGTTTTGGGGCTCCGTCCCCATCAGGGGCCACGCGGGGCCCCCCCCATGGTGACGATGGCCGGGGGGGGCCAGATGATGTAGGTGGTGACTGGCGGCTGTGACGTCACTGGTGACGTCATCGATGAGGTCATCGGCGAGGCCATCGGCGGGCATGAGGCCTGGGGGGGGGGGGGGAGGGTGACATCAATGCCCCCAAAAGCCCCTGAATTCACCCTAAAAATACAGGGTGGGACCTGCCTGGTCCCAAAACGGGTCCCAAAGACCCTCGAAATGACCCCAAATCACCCCAGAATGATCCCGATGAACCCCAGAATTGCCCAAAAATTCACCCCAAATGCCCCAATGTGGCCTCAAATGGCCCAAATTCACCCCAAATGGCCAAAACCAGCTCCAAATTGGCCAAAAATACCCCAAATCCCCCCCAAACGGTCCAAAATGGCCCCAAATTGACCCAAAATGTCCTCAAATTGACCCAAAATTGCCCAAACCACCCCCCCAATGGCCCCAAATGGCCCAGAATGGCCCTAAATCACCCCAGAACCCCCCAATTTCAACCAAAACAGCTCCAAATCCCTCCCCAAACAGCGCCACTCGCCCCAAAATGGCCCCAAATAACCCAAAATTGCCCCAAAATGCCAAACCAGCCCCAAATCCCTCCAAAATGGCCCAAAAACTCTGAAAATCACCCCAAAATGCAGCGGGGGGGTTGGGGGGGGAACCTACCTGTGGTGGGGGAGGGGCTGGTGCGCAGGGGTCGCGGCGGCGGCGACCTCGTCCCCGACCTCGACCTTGACCCCGACCTTGACCCCGGCGCCGGCCCCGGCAGCAGCAGCAACGTCGCCCCATGGCCCCAACCTGCACCCCCCAACCGGTCACCAAAACGGCCCAAACTGCCCCAAAACGGCCCCGGGGCCCCCAAAACTCCCAAACTGGCCCCAAATCCCCCAAAAACGGCCCGAAACAGCCCCAAATCGCCCCAAAAACGGCCCGAAACAGCCCCAAATCGCCCCAAAATCGTCCCAAATCCACCCAAAATGGTCAGAAATCCACTCAAACCAGCCTTGAATTCCCCCAAATGTCCCCAAATCCCCCCAAAACGGCCCAAAACAGCCCCAAGACCCCTCAAAATGCCCCCAAAATAGCTCCAAAACATCCCCAAATTCACCCCAAAAAACTCCAATTCTCCTTATTATGGCCCCAAACCACCCCCAAACCAGCCCAAACTGGTCCCAAATCACTCCAAAATAGCCCCAAATCCACCCCAAATTGGCCCAAATGGCCCCAAATCACCCCAAACCAGGACAAAATTCCTCCAAAAGAGCCCAAAATCGCCCGAAACGACTCGAAATCATCCCCAAATGACCCAAAATGACCCAAATTCGAGCCCAAACTGCCCCCAAATCACCCAAAACGGCCCAAACCACCCCAAAATGGTGTCAGATCCACCAAAATGGTCAGAAATCCACCAAAACAGCCTCAAATCACCCCAAAATTACCCAAAAATGGGACCAAATTCCCATAAAATGACCCAAAATGACCCCCAAATCACCCCAATTCACCCCAAAATGACCCCAAATCTCCCCAAAACGGCCCCAAAAACCCAAACGACCCCAAACCGGCCAAAATTCCACCCAAATGACCCAAAATAAGCCTCAAATGACCCCGAACCTCCCAAATTAACCCCAAAACGGCCAAAATGAACCAAAATCACCCCAAATGCCTCCAAAAGCCCCAAATCACCCAAACTGACCCCAAATCTCCCTCTCAAGAGTCATAGCACCCCAAATCGCCCCCAAATCGCCCCAAATCCCCCCCAAACCCTGAAACACCCCAAAAATGCCCCTAAATGCCCTGAAACACCCCAAAATGCTCCCAAATCACCCCCAAATACTCCAAACCCCCCCAAACCGCCCCCACTTTGCCTGTTTCGGGCAGGTCTCACCCCAAAAGGGCTCCAGGCTCGGGCTGGGCCGGGGGAGGGGGAGGGGCCGGGTTTTGGGGTGCGGGGCCGGAAGGGGGAGGGGCCCCAAACCCCACCCTGAACCCCCAAAACCGGTCCCCGCACCCCAAACCCCATCATTGAGTCCCCAAATTAGGTCATTGCACCCCAAAACTCCGCCCTGAACCCCCAAACCCCATCATTGAATGAACCCCAAACCCCATCACTGAACCCCATAATTAGGTCATTGCACCCCAAAACCCCGCCCTGAACCCCAAAAACCTCGTAATTGCAGCCCAAAACCCCCGCCCTGAACCCCAAAAGAGGTCGAGGCTCCCCCAACCCCATCGTTGAACCCCAAAACCCTGTAATTGAGCCCCAAAACCGGTCTGGGCACCCCAAAAGTCATCACCGCACCCCAAACCCCGTCACTGAGCCCCAAACCCCGCCCCTGAACCCCAAAAGAGGTCATTGAACCCCAAATGAGGTCACTGAACCCCAAACCCCGCCCCCGAGCCCCAAAACCGCAGAATGAGCCCCAGATTTCAGCCCTGAACCCCAAAACCGGTCAGGGCTTCCCCCAAACCCCTCCTTGAACCCCCAAAGCCTGCAATTTGGCCCCAAAACAGCTCCGGGGACCCCAAAACCCATCACTGGGACCCCAAAACCCATCTCTGAGCCCCCAAACCCCACCCAGAACCCCCAAATCCTACCATTTGGACCCCAAAACCGGTCCAGGCACCCCAAACCCCATCAATGAACCCCCAAACCTTTATAATTTGGCTCCAAAACCCCACCCTGAACCCCCAAACCAGGTCAGGGCTCCCCAAAACACGCCCTGAACCCCAAAACTCGGTAACTGAGCCCCAAAATCTCCCCCAAGAACCCCCAAACCTCCCCCCCCCTCCCCCCAGAAACTCCAAAACCGGGTGATTTCACCCCAAAACCCTCCCGGGGCCCCCCCAGAACCCGAGAATGGGGGTCCCTGGGGGCCCCAGTGACGTCACCGCCCCCCCCCCCCCCCCCCCCCCCCCCTTGAACCCCAAAACCCGCGGGTTTCACCCCAAAATCAGGTCGGGGGGGGAAGGGTGCTGAGTCCTGGGGGGCGGGGCCTGTTAAGGATGACGTCACATCGGGGGCGTGACCATAGGGAGCTCATTTGCATAACCAACACCATGTCCATAGTCCGGGCCACGAGGTTCATTTGCATATCCCACGGAGATCATTTGCATATCACAAATGAATTAGGCTCATTTGCATATCGATCCTCTACCTTCCTCATTTGCATATTGCACTGGGGTGGAACTGGGAGGAACTGGGATCCATCCTGGAGCATGCAGGTGTGCTGAGTCCTTACTGGGAGCTCTGGGATCCTTACTGGGAGCGCTGGGATCCATCCTGGAGCACGCAGGGGTTCTGAGTTCTTACTGGGATCACTGGGATTCTTACTGGGCGCACCAGGATCCTTACTGGGAGCGCTGGGATCCTTACTGGGACCACTGGGATCCCTACTGGGAGCGCTGGGATCCTTAATGGGAGCACCCTGGGGCCACTGGGAGGCACTGGGAGGAACTGGGACGGCAGAGGGTAACTCTTTGCAGGTGGTTTATTTGCATGCCACTCATTAGCATTGCACGTGGCTCATTTGCATATCCCTCATTTGCATACAATGCGCGGCCCATCTGCATAACCCTCATTCCACTCAGCTCATTTGCATAAACCCCTTGCACACACCTTATTTGCATACCGTCCGCCATGCCTCATTTGCATACTGCTAATTGGCTCATTTGCATAGCACCCATTCGCACACGTGGCTCATTTGCATATTACACCTCGTTACGTGCCCTCATTTGCATATTGCAGCCCACACCTCATCATATAACCACCATCTCATTTGCATGTTACGTCCCCTCATTTACATATTGCACCCTCCACGCCCTCATTTACATATTTGGCACTCGGCTCATTTGCATATCACCCATCTTTGTATGCAGCTCATTTGCATACCGCCCTCCCCACTAATTGGCACGATGCTCATTTGCATATCGCCCTATTGCACGAGGAATATTGCTTATTTGCATGCCCCTCATTTGCATACTCATTTGCATACAATCATTTAAAAAAAAACACCCCTCCCCCCTCTCCTGTGCCTCCCTCCCCAGACCCCGATTTTGGGGGGTTTTGCCCCAAAAAGAGGAGCCCGGGAGGAGGTGCTGGTGGGAGGGGGAGGGGCAGTGCTGGGGTTTCAGTCCCAAAAGTCCCAATTTGGGCTTTTTTCACCCCAAAACGGAAGCAGCTTCGGCCCATGCAGGGGGGGGAGGGGCGGGAAGGGGGGCCCGGGCACTGGGATCCATCCTGGAGCACCCAGGGGTGCTGGGGCCTTCGTACTGGGAGTGCTGGGACCCTTGCTGGGAATGCTGGGATCCATCCTGGAGCACCCAGGGGTGCTGAGTCCTTACTGGGAGCGCTGAAATCATTACTGGGAACACTGGGATCCATCCTGGAGCACCCAGGGGTGCTGAGTCCTTACTGGGAGCGCTGAAATCATTACTGGGAACACTGGGATCCATCCTGGAGCACCCAGGGGTGCTGGGGCCTTTGTACTGGGAGTGCTGGGATCCTCACTGGGAGCAGTGGGATCCATCCTGAAGCCCCCAGGGGTGCTGAGTCCTTACTGAGAACGCTGAGATCATTACTGGGAGCACTGGGATCCATCCTGGAGCACCCAGGGGTGCTAAGTCCTTACTGGGAACACTGAGATCCTTACTGGGAACGCTGAGATCCTTACTGGGAGCGCTGGGATCCATCCTGGAGCCCCCAGGGGTGCTGAGGCCTTACTGGGAGCACTGGGATCTTTCCCAGCCCCCGGGTCCCGTGTTTGGGGGGGGGTGGGGGGGGTGCGGTGGGGGGAGGGGTGGTGGGTGCGGTGCCCCCCCCCGGGGGGGGGTTTATTGCGTTGGGGGGGGGAGGGTCTGTGTGTTGTGTGTGGGGGTGCTGGGTCCTTACTGGGAGCACTGGGAGCCCCCCCAGGCGCTACTGGGGCGCCGCCCCCCCTGCGCAGTTCTCTTTGCTCTCCGAGGTGATGGCGAGGTACTCGGAGCTGGGGGGAGGGGGGAAAGGGTTTGGGGGGGCCCTGGGGACCCCCAATGGGCGGGGGGGGCCCCCTCTGCACCCCCAGACCCCCCCCCTGCACCCCCAAATGCCAATGAACACCCAACCCCCCCCTTTGCACCCCCAAACCCCCCTTTTGCATCTCAAAACCCCCTCTTCCCCCCAATCCCCCCTTAATTACCCCCAAAGCCCCTTCTTTCACCCCAATACCCCTCTATTTCCCCCCCACTCCCCATGTCCCCCACTCCCCCCCATGTCCCCCGTGTCCCCACCCCCCCATGTCCCCCCATGCCCCCCGTGTCCCCCCTTCCCCCCATCCTCCCCATCCCCCCATGTTCCCCATCCCCCCGTGTCCCCCCCCTCCCCCATCCCCCCCATATTCCCCCATGTCCCCCATGTCCCCCCTCCCCCCACCCGCCCCGTGTCCCCCATTCCTTTTTCCCCCCCATGTCCCCCATCCCCCCCTTCCCCCCATCCCCCCCATCCCCCCGTGTCCCCCATGTCCCCCATATCCCCCCTTCCCCCCATCCTCCCCATCCCCCCCATGTCCCCCCGTCCCCCCCATATCCCCCCATCCCCCCCATCCCCCCCATATCCCCCATCCCCCCCATGTCCCCCCATATCCCCCCTTCCCCCCATCCCCCCCATCCCCCCGTGTCCCCCATGTCCCCCCGTGTCCCCCATCCCCCCCATATCCCCCATCCCCCCCATCCCCCCATCCTCCCCCTTCCCCCCATGTCCCCCATCCCCCCATCCCCCTGTGTCCCCCATGTCCCCCCATATCCCCCTATCCCCCCCATATCCCCCATCCCCCCCATCCCCCCCATATCCCCCCATCCCCCCCATGTCCCCATCCCCCCACCCCCCCATATCCCCCCTTCCCCCCATCCCCCCATCCCCCCCCCATATCCCCCCATCCCCCCCATATCCCACATCCCCCCCTTCCCCCCATCCCCCCATCCCCCCCATGTCCCCCCATATCCCCCCGTGTCCCCCATGTCCCCCCTTCCCCCCATCCCCCCGTGTCCCCCCCATGTCCCTGTGTCCCCCCCGTCCCCCCGCGCCCCCCGCTCTCACGCGCTGTCGGGGGGCGGCGCGGCGGCCGCCACTTTGCGGTAGCAGTAGAGCATCTCTGCCGCCAGCCAGAGCGTCAGCACCACGATCAGGACGTACATCAGGATCTCCGACACGATGGACGCCAGGTCGCGGCGCGCTGCGGGGGGCGCGGGGCTGGGACCCCCAACACGCCCCCCCTGTAGCCCAGGGAGCGCCCAGGCCCCGCCCACCAGACCCGGACCCGCCCCCGGGGTGGCCCAAGCCACGCCCACACCGAGCACCGCCCATTCCCACAAGCCACGCCCACCCCCGCCCCCCACCCCTCTAAGCCCCTCCCAGCCCCGCCCACACCTCCAAGCCACGCCCACATCTTAAGCACCTCCTGCCCCTTCAAGCCCCGCCCACCCTTCCAAGCCACGCCCATCCATCCAAGCCCCGCCCACCATCCAAACCCCGCCCATTCCCCCAAGCACCGCCCATCACTCCAAACCCCTCCCATCTCCAAGCCCCGCCCACCTCTCTAAGCCCCGCCCATCTGTCATGACATGTGTTCTCAAGCCCCCCCCACCCCTCCAAGCCCCTCCCACTCCTCCAAGCCCCTCCCACCCGTTCAAGCCCCGCCCATCCCTCCAAGCCCCTCCCATCTCCAAGCCCCACCCACTCCTCCAAGCCCCTCCCACCCCTCCAAGCCCCTCCCACCCAGCCCTTTCTCACCCTCCCAAGCCCCTCCCTCCACCCCCAGCCCCTCCCACCCCAGGCCCCTCCCACATCCAGCCCCTCCCCCTCCCCTCCCCCTCCCTCCCAAGCCCCTCCCTCCACCCAAACCCCTCCCACCCCAGGCCCCTCCCTCCACCCCAAGCCCCTCCCTCCACCCAAGCTCCTCCCACCTCAAGCCCCTCCCTCCACCCAAGCCCCTCCTACTCCATTGCCCTCCCACCCCAGGCCCCTCCCACCACAAGCCCCCTCCCATCCCAGGCCCCTCCCTCCCACCCCAGGCCCCTCCTCCACCCAAACCCTCCCACCCCAAGCCCCTCCCTCCACCCAAACCCCTCCCACCCCAGGCCCCTCCCTCCACCCAAGCCCCTCCCACCCCAGGCCCCTCTCTCCACCCAAGCCCCTCCCACCCCAGGCCCCTCCTCCACCAAACCCCTCCCACCCCAAGCCCCTCCCTCCACCCAAGCCCCTCCCACC
>JAUMJJ010000961.1:0-23563 GCA_033556795.1 Tapera naevia | reverse complement strand
TCAACTTCCCCCCTCCCCCCCGTGCCCCACAACCCCCCACTCCCCTCTCCCCCCCGTGCCCCCCCTCAACTCCCCCCCCTCCCCCCCGTACCCCACAACCCCCACTCCCCTCTCCCCCCCGTGCCCCCCTTCAACTCCCCCCTCCCCCCCCGTGCCCCCCGTGCCCCCCCACTCCCCCCAACCCCCCCACCTCCCCGTGCCCCACACCCCCTAACTCCCCCCTCCCCCCCCCGTTGCCCCACACCCCCCCAACTCCCCCCCTCCCCCCCGTGCCCACCTCAACTCCCCCCCCCCCGTGCCCCACACCCCCCCACTGCCCTCTCCCCCCCCGTGCCCCCCCCTCAACTCCCCCCCCCCGTGCCCCCCACTCCCCCAATCCCCCCCCTCCCCCCCCCGTGACCCAAACCCCCCCTCACCCCCCCCCCCCCTCCCACGCCCCCCCCCCCCCCCCCACGCCGCGGGGAAGGAGCAGCCACGGCCACAGCGCCAAACCCGACATCGTTAACGTAATTACAGCGACACCCCCAAAGGAGAACTGTACACGGCCCGGACTCCCCAAAAACGGCCCGGAACCCCCCCCCCTCCCCCAAGAACAGCCCGGACCTCCCCCCCCCCCCCCCCCAACCCCGGGCCCCCCCTCCCCTCCCCAGCCCCCCAACCTGGGGCCCCGGCTCAGCCCCACGGGGCTTTGGGGCGTCACAGCGAGGGGCGCCCCTACATTCACGGGGGATGGGGGGGGCACAGGGTGGGCCCCCCCCACGCCCCCCACCCCAGGCCCACAGCCAGTGGGAGAAATGTGGGGAGGGGTCCCACGGTGTGGGGGTGTCCCCCCTCCCCCGAGGCTCCGCGGAGGGGGGGGGTTGGCTCTGTCCTAACGAAGCAATAATTAATGAGGTTACCAAGGGGGACACCAAGAAAAGGGGGGCGGGGGGGGGGGGGGGGCGGGGGGGGCACGGGGCGGGGGGGGGGTTGGGTGTACAAAAGGTCCTTGTAGAAAAGGATTTGGGGGGGGGGGGGGGTGATGGGGTCTGCTCTGCTCCTGCCGTGGGGCTGGGGGGGTGTGCCAGGGGCTGGGGGGCGCGGGGGGGCACAGAGAGGGGTGGCACGGCTTGGGGGGACACGGGGATATGGGTGGGGGGACACCTGGCTGGGGAGGGTGGGTAGAGAGGGGGTGGCATGGCTGGGGTGGGGGGGGGGCCGTGAAAGGGGCTGGGGGGGGCACTGGGAGGGTGGCATGGCTTGGGGCATGGCGTGGCCGGGGTGGGGGGCAAAGAGGGGGTGACATGGCTTGGGGGGGCAAAGAGGGGGTGGCAAGGCTGGGGAGTTGACATGGCCCGGGGGGGCAAAGAGGGGGTGGCATGGCCGAGGGGGGGGGCAAAGAGGGGGTGACATGGCTTGGGGGATGAAGAGGGGGTGGTATGGCCGGGTGGGAGGGGCAAAGAGGGGGTGGCATGGCCGGGGGGGGGTGCACACATTGTGTGACATGGCTTGGGGTAGGGCACAGGGAGGGGGCAGGATGGGATGATGGGGCAGGTTACCATGGAGACGGGGGTGATGCCTACCAAGGGAAGGGGCTGGCATGGGCTGAAGTGGCATGAGTGGGGTGACGTGGGTGGGGGGGGTGGGATGGGGGGGGGGGGGTGACGTGGGCATAGGTGACATGGGGTGGGGGTGTCCCTGGCCACAGTGCCTGGCTGGGACCCCCAGTGCCCTGACCCCTTCAGCTCTGAGCCCATCCCGGTGCCCACCCGGGGCACGACGCATGGGGAGGGGACCCCAGGGGCACTGGGATGGGGATCCTGGTGGCACCGGAGTGAGTTGGCACTGGGATGGGGATCTTGGTGGCACCAGTATGAGGACCACAGTGACACTGGGATGGGGACCTCAGGGTGAGGATCCTGGTGGAACTGGGATGGGTTGGCACTGGGATGGGGACCCTGGTGGCACCGGGATGAGGATCTCCTGGTGGAACCAGGATGGGCTGGGCACTGGGGGTGGGGACCACAGTGGCACCGGGGATGGGGATCCTGGTGGTACTGGGATGAGTTGGCACTGGGATGGGGATCCTGCTGGCTCCAGGATGAGGACCACAGTGGCACTGGGATGGGGACCTCAGTAGCACCAGAGCGAGGATCCTGGTGGAACTGGGATGGGTTGGCACTGGGATGGGGACCATGATGGCACTGGGATGGGGACCCCGGTGGCACCAGGATGAGGACCCCAGCAGCACCAGGATGAGGATCTCCTGGTGGAACCGGGATGGGCTGGCACTGGGATGGGGACCACAGTGGCACCAGGATGGGGATCCTGGTGACACCAGGATGAGTTGGCACTGGGATGGGGACCATGATGGCACTGGGATGGCGACCCTGGTGACACCGGGATGAGTTGGCTGTGGTGGAACTGGGACGGGTTGGCACTGGGATGGCGACCCTGGTGGCACCAGGGTGGGGACCCTGCAGGCACTGGGACGGGTTGGCAGTGGGCTGGGGACCCTGGTGACCTGAGGACGAAGACCCCCCCCCCCCAACATTCTGGCAGTGGTGCCACCACCGTTGCGGTGACAAAGACCTGGCACGGGGTGGGGCAGGACCAGAGGAGACCCCAGCAGAGCAGAGGAACCAAGAGGGCGGCGGCGCCCGGGCTATACGAGCGCCGTGCCCACGCAGGGGCCCACGCTGGCACAGCTGCTCTTGCGCCGGGGCCCGGGGGTGGCCGGGCCACCAGGACCCTCTCCGGGGCAACCGTGCTGGAGCAGGATCTCGGCGCAGTCCTGGCACCCGGCGCGGCGGGCGTAGAAGAGTGCGGTGCGGCCCTGGGCATCCCGCGCCCGCACGTCGGCGCCGTACTGCGGGCACAGCGTCACCACCACCACCACCACCACCACAGCGAGGCCCTCGGGGCCCTGACGTGGCCACCGTGGACAGACCACGTCCCCGTGGTCATGATGGACACCCATGGCCACCCCATGGTGCCCCGTGGCTGTGCCATGGTCCCCTCGGCCACCCGATGTTCTCCGTGACCCCACCACATGCCCAGAGCCACCCCATGGTCCTCTTGACCCCACCACATCCTCCATGGCCACCCCATGGTCCCACCACATCCTCCATGGCCACCCCACAGTCCCCTTTACCCCACACATCCCCCAAAGCCACCCCATGGTCCCCTTGACTCCACCACGTCCCTACAGACAACCCATGGTCCCCATGGCCATGCCAACCCCCCAGGGCTCCCCCAAGTCCATGCCACATGTTCAAAGCCACCCCATGGTGCCCATGACCCCACCACATCCCCCATGGTCACCCCATGGTCCCCTTGACCCCACCACATGCCTAAAGCCACCCCATTGTCCCCTTGACCCCACCATATCCCCAAAGCCACCCCATGGTCTCCTTGACCCCACCACATCCCCATGGTTACCCCATGGTGCCCATGACCCCACCACATCCCCCAAAGCCACCCCATTGTCCCCATGACCCCACCACACCCCCAAAGCCACCCCATTGTCCCCATGACCCCACCACATCCCCAAAGCCACCCCATGGTGCCCATGACCCCACCACATCCCCCAGAGCCACCCCATTGTCCCCATGACCCCACCACATCCCCAAAGCCACCCCATGGTGCCCATGGCCCCACCACATCTCCCACAGCCACCCCATTGTCCCATGACCCCACCACATCCCCCAAAGCCACCCCACGGTCCCCATGACCCCTCCACATCCCCATGGTTACCCCATGGTGCCCATGACCCCACCACATCCCCCAAAGCCACCCCATTGTCCCGATGACCCCACCACATCCCCCAAAGCCACCCCACGGTCCCCTTGACTCCACCACATCCCCAAAGCCACCCCATGGTGCCCATGACCCTACCACATCTCCCACAGCCACCCCATTGTCCCCATGACCCCACCACATCCCCAAAGCCACCCCATGGTGCCCATGGCCCCACCATATCCCCCAAAGCCACCCCATTGTCCCCATGACCCCACCACATCCCCCAAAGCCACCCCATTGTCCCCATGACCCCATCATATCCCCCAAAGCCACCCCACGGTCCCCTTGACTCCACCACCATCCCCAAAGCCACCCCACGGTCCCCATGACCCCACCACATCCCCCACACCCACGCCACGATGCCCATAGCCACATCATCTCCCCTCTGATCCCCACAACCATTCCCTGTGCCCACGGCCACCCCACTGCCCCCACCCCACGCCCACACCCGCGTCCCCTTCGCTCCCCCCTCCCGGACGCACCCACACCAGCAGTTGGGTGATGACCACCAGGGCCATGTCACAGGCCACGTGCAGCGCCGTGCGCCGCTCCTTGTCCCCGGGGCTGGCGTTGAGCTGCTCCTTCTTGCTGTGGGCCAGGAGAAACAGCACCATCTCCAGGTCCTTCTCCTGCACCGCCCGCAAGAGCCGCTCGCCCAAGGGCTCCTCGGTCGCGGGCAGCGGCGCCAGGAAGAGCCGTTGCTCGTACTTGGCCCGGATCCACGACTCCCGCTCCTCCCTGGGTGTTGGGACCCCGGGGTGGCATCAGGGACGGCGGCGGCACCCCGGGGGTTGGCACGGTTGGGGGGACACGGGCACGGTCACCCACCGGGAGGCGTCGGGCGTGGGCTTGCAGCGGCCCTGCGGGTTCTTCTCCCAGATGCTGTTGGCCGTGGCGTTGCCGATGGAGGTCAGGACCAGGGTCAGCTCGCGGGGCCAATCGTCCAGGTCCAGGGAGCGCACGCGGGACAGGTGGGTGCCCAGGTTGCGGTGGATGCCCGAGCACTCGATGCAGATCAGGGCGCCCAGGTTCAGGCTGGCCCAGGTGGGGTCTGGCAGGAGGGGAAGGGGGGGGGATGAGAAGAGAGTGGGGGCACGGGGTGGCCCACGGCAGCTGAGTGGCCGCTGAGTGGCCCCTGGGCTTGTGGTGCCACCTTGGTGCGTGGCACCGCGACCCATGGCACGGTGTGACACCGGCAACACATGACTCGCCGTGCCACTTGGCACAGGAGGGGTCCTTGCCCATGGATGAGGTGGCCCATGGCATGAGGTGGCCCATGGCATCAGGATGCCCACGGTGTCACGTGGCACATGGTGCCTCCTTGCCCAGGGCACTGGGTGGCCCATGGATGAGGTGGCCCATGGCATGAGGTGGCCCGTGGCATCAGGTTGCCCACGGTGTCACGTGGCACATGGTGCCTCCTTGCCCAGGGCATTGGGTGGCCCATGGATGAGGTGGCCATGGCATGAGGTGGCCCGTGGCATCAGGTTGCCCACAGTGTCACGTGGTGTCTTCTTGCCCGCAGCACCGGGTTGCCCATGGCATGAGCTTGTCCATGGCATGAAGTAGTCCATGGCATGAGGTGGCCCGTGGCATCAGGTTGCCCATGGTGTCATGTGGCACATGGTGTCTCCTTGCACAGGGCATTGGGTGGCCCATGGCATGAGGTGGCCCATGGCATCAGGATGCCCACGGTGTCACATGGCACATGGTGTCTCCTTGCCCAGGCACTGGGTGGCCCATTGATGAGGTGGCCCAGGGCATGAGGTGGCCCATGGCATCAGGTTGCCCATGGTCTCATGTGACACATGATGTCTCCTTGCCCAGGGCATTGGGTGGCCCATGGCCCGTGGCATCCTGTCACCCACAGCCCCGTGGTGGCTCGTGCCACACCTTGACCCACGACCATGTGGCCTGCAACCCTGTGCTTCCGATGGCCCCAGATGGTCCAGGGCCCCACATGACCCCCCACGGTCCCCCATGGTCCACAGCACCATGTGACTCATGGTCCCACGTGGCCAATAGCCCCACATGACCTGTGGCCCCACATGGCCCATGGCAACACTTGACCAATGGCCACTCATGCCCATGGACCTCCACGGCCATGGCACCATGACACCCAATGGTCCCACATGACCTCCCCGTGGCCCATGGCACCATGGAACTCGTGGTCCCACCTGGCCAGCAGCCTCCCAAGTCTGGTGGCCCCACCTGGCCCACAGCACCTTGCAACCAATGGTCCCACATGCCCAGTGGACCCCATGGCACCTCATGGCTCACAGCACCACGTGACTCATGGTCCCACATGACCCATGGCACCACCTAAGTCATGGTCCCACATGGCCAGCAGCCTCCCAAGTCTGGTGGCCCCACATGGCCCATAGCACTTTGCAACCAATGGTCCCACACGACCAGTAGCCCCACATGGCCCTCCCATGGTCCACAGCACCATGTGACTCATGGTCCCCACCTGGCAAACAGCCCCACATGACCCATGGCCCCACCTGACCCGTGGCACCACGCAACTCATGGTCCCACCTGGCCAGCAGCCCCTCAAGTCTGGTGGCCCCACCTGACCCATGGCACCACGCAACTCATGGTCCCACATGGCCAGTGGACCCAATGGCACCCCCATGGTCCACAGCACCACGTAACCCATGGCCTGTGGCCCCCCAAGTCCTGTGGCCACTCATGGCCCGTGGCACATGGGGACTCATGGTCCCACATGCCCTGTGCCCCCCCCATGGTCCACAGCACCACGTGACTCATGGTCCCACCTGGCAAACAGCCCCACATGGTCCATGGCCCCGCCTGACCCATGGCACCACGCAACTCATGGTCCCACATGGCCAGTAGGGCCCCCAAGTCCCATGGCCCCCCCAAGACCCACAGCACCTCGCAACTCATGGTCCCACATGGCCAGTAGCCCCCATGGCCCCCCATGGTGAAAGGCACCACATGACTCATGGTCCCACCTGGCCAGCAGCCTCCCAAGTCTGCTGGCCCAACCTGGCCCACAGCACCTTGCAACCAATGGTCCCACATGGCCAGTGGACCCACATGGCCCCTCATGGCCCACAGCACCACGTGACTCATGGTCCCACATGGCCAGCAGCCTCCCAAGTCTGGTGGCCCCACATGGCCCATAGCACTTTGCAACCAATGGTCCCACACGGCCAGTAGCCCCACATGGCCCTCCCATGGTCCACAGCACCACGTAACTCATGGTCCCACATGGCCAGCAGCCCCCAAGTCTGGTGGCCCCACATGACCCATAGCACCTCGCAACTTATGGTCCCACATGGCAGTGGACCCCATGGCCCCCCCCCCATGGTCCACAGCACCACGTGACTCATGGTCCCACCTGGCCAGCAGCCCCCCAAGTCCTGTGGCCCCACGTGGCCACTCCTGGCCCGTGGCACATTGGGACTCATGGTCCCACATGCCCTGTGGCCCCCTGTGGCCCACGGCACCGTGCAACCACTGGTCCCACATGGCCAGTAGCCCCCCCATGGTCCACAGCACCACGTGACTCATGGTCCCACCTGGCAAACAGCCCCACATGGTCCATGGCCCCACATGACCCATGGCACCAAGTAACTCATGGTCCCACCTGGCCAGCAGCCCCCCAAGTCTGGTGGCCCCACGTGGCCCCTCATGGCCCGTGGCACATTGGGACTCATGGTCCCACATGCCCTGTGGCCCTCTGTGGCCCACGGCACCGTGCAGCCACTGGTCCCACATGGCCAGTAGCCCCCCCCAGTCCATTGCCCCCCCCATGGCCCACAGCACCACGTGACCCCTGGTCCCACCTGGCAAACAGTCCCCCAAGTCCCGTGGCCCCCCGTGGCCCCTCATGACCCATGACACCGTTCAACCAATGGCCCCACACGGCCTGTAGACCCCATGTCCCCCCACATCCAACACCCCCATGTCCCCACACCCCCCCCCTTTGTCTGTGCCCCCCCCCAAGCTGTCCCCTGGCCACTCACTGGGTGCCCCGCAGTCCACGCAGAGCGAGTTGCCCCGGGCGTTGCGGATGGCTTGGATGGCCACGGCTTCGCTCTGGCTGTCCATGCGAGCCTGGGGTGGGGTGGAGAAGACAGGGTGGGGGTTGAAGGGGAGTCCTGGGGGTGTCCAAGTGCCACCACCCCCCCCCCCACCCCACCCCACCGTGGGGCCCCACCTTGTTCTTGCTGCTCTCGCAGCACTGCAGGCTGGCCAGGATCTGGCTCTCGATGGCCTGCACCCACGCGTCGCGCTCCTCGAAGCTGCCCGCCTCGAAGTGCCACGTCTGCCCCGTGCTGGACACGATGAGGAACTCGAAGTTCTCCTCCTCTGTGGGGACCACAGACACCCCCCCCAAAACACACCCCTCGGTGGGACAGGGGCTGGGGGAAGGGGGGGGGGGGGGCAGGGAGGGGTGGTCCCCACACCCAACTCCTCCTCCACCCAATGAGGTGCCCACCCCGTGGGGCCCCCCAGCACCCCATGGGCCACCCAGGGAGCACCCCCAGCACCCAGGGAGGCCCCA
This sequence comes from Tapera naevia, assembly GCA_033556795.1. Taxonomy (NCBI): domain Eukaryota; kingdom Metazoa; phylum Chordata; class Aves; order Cuculiformes; family Neomorphidae; genus Tapera; species Tapera naevia. The sequence goes on along the minus strand of JAUMJJ010000961.1, from coordinate 15,249 downwards.
ACGCCCAGGGAGCACCCCGAGTGCCCAGGGAGCCCCCCCAGCACCCAGGGAGGCCCCCAGTGCCCAGGGAGCACCCCAAGTGCCCAGGGAGCACCCCCAGCACCCAAGGAAGGCCCCCAGTGCCCAGGGAGCACCCTAAGTGCCCAGGGAGGCCCCCAGCGCCCAGGGAGCACCCCAGCACCCAGGGAGGCCCCCAGTGCCCAGGGAGCACCCCGAGTGCCCAGGGAGCACCCCCAGCACCCAGGGAGCACCCCCAGCACCCAGGGAGCCGCCCCAGCACCCAGGGAGGCCCCCAGTGCCCAGGGAGCACCCCGAGTGCCCAAGGAGCACCCCCAGCACCCAGGGAGCACCCCCAGCACCCAGGGAGGCCCCCAGTGCCCAGGGAGCACCCCCAGCACCCAGGGAGCCCCCCCAGCACCCAGGGAGGCCCCCAGTGCCCAGGGAACACCCCGAGTGCCCAAGGAGCACCCCCAGCACCCAGGGAGCACCCCCAGCACCCAGGGAGGCCCCCAGTGCCCAGGGAGCACCTCCAGCACCCAGGGAGCCCCCCCAGCCTTGAGCAGGGGCTGCGGTGGTGGTGGGAGAGGCTGGGGCACAGCCTGGTTTATTGGTAATTATTAATATAAATAGAGATAAATAATATTACCTGTGATCATTATAAATATTACCTGTTTTATAAATATTTCTTAAACTACCAAAGCTTTTTAATTTCCACATTTTGCGCTTGGCTGAGGAGGGTCCGGGCAGAGGGGGCGGAGAGAGGAGCCCAGGAGGCAGCAGAGAGGAGGTGGGGCGAGAGCCAGCGGAGAGAGGAGATGAGGAGGCACCAGGGAGAGGAGAAGAGGAGAAGGAGTCGCAAGAGCCCGCAAAGCCCGAGGAAGAGGGGGGACACGGGGTGCAGGGGGGTGGCAGAGCGAGGAGGACACGCGGGGGTCGGGCTCTGAGCGAGGCAGGATCAGGCCCAGATCCTCTGTCTGCTGGAGACTTGGAGCATCGGCATAGAATCATGGATTCATGGACTGGTTTGGGTTGGAAGGGACCTCAAAACCCATCCAACTCCAACCTCCAGCCATGGGCAGGGACACCTTGGTTTGGGTTGGAAAGGGACCTCAAAGCCCATCCAGTTTCAACTCCCAGTTATGGACAGGGACACCTTGGTTTGGGTTGGAAAGGACATCAAAGCCCATCCTTTTCCATGGACAGGAACACCTTGGTTTGGGTTGGAAAGGACCTTAAAGCCCATCCAGCTCCAACTCCCTGCCATGGACAGGGACACTCTGGCTTGGGTTGGAAAGGACATCAAAGCCATCCAGTTCCAACTCCCAGTTATGGACAGCGACACCCTGGTTTGGGTTTTAAAAGACCACAAAGCCCATCCTGTTCCATGGACAGGGACACCTTGGTTTGGGTTGGAAGGGACCTCAAGGGCCCGTCCAGCTCCAACCCCTGCCATGGGCAGGGACACCTTGGTTTGGGCTTTAAAGGACTACAAAGCCCATCCTTTTCCATAGACAGGAACACCTTGGCTTGGGTTGGAAGGGACCTCAAGGGCCATCCAGCTCCAATCTCCAGCCATGGGCAGGGACACCCTGGCTTGGGTTGGAAGGGACCTCAAAGCCCATCCAGCTCCAACCCCTGCCATGGGCAGGGACCCTTCTGCCAGACCAGGCTGCTCAAGACCCCATCCATCCTGGCCTGGGCATCCCTGTGGGATGTGGTGGCTTTGTGGCCACCATCCATGAGTGACCGGGGCTTGGGGCACCTTCCTCACGAGTCTCACCTTCTGCCTGCCCGGCCGAGCCCTCCGTCTTGGACGGCGTCATCAGCTTCTTCCGCCGGTGCTTCTTCCTGTCGATCATGGGCGATGGTGGTGGGTCCTTGCCCGAGCTGCTGGGGCTGGAGATGGTCTCGAAGGGGCTGTCTGCAGAGACACCCACACGCTGCGGTGCTGGGGGCCACCCAGCTTGCCAGGGCCACCGCGCCCACCAGGTCAACCGGGGCCACCGGGGTCACCAAGTTCCACAGAGCCATTGGAGCCACCAGGGTGACCAAGTCCACCAGAGCCATTGGGGTCATCAGAGTCATAAGGGACATTGGGCTCACTGGGGTCACCAGGGACATTGAAGCCACCAGGGTGACCAAGTCCACCAGTCCCTGGTCTCACCAGTGAGGCACTTGGGCTCACTCAGGTGATGAAGTCCACAGAGACACTGGGCTCACCAAGGATCACCAGGGTTACCGAGATCAACGGAGCCACCAGGGGTGACCAAGTCCACCAGAGCCATCAGGCTCTCCAGGCCCATAAGGGACACTGGGCTCACTGGGACCATCAGGGCCATCTGAGCCTCCAGGGCCACCAAGCCCACCAGAGGCAATGGGCTCCCTGAGGCCACCAGGGTCATGAGGGACATTGGGCTCACTGGGGTCACCAGGGACATTGGAGCCACCAGGGTGACCAAGCCCACCAGAGTCGCTGGTCTCACCGGGTTCATAAGGACCATTGGGGTCACTCAGGTCACCAAGCCCACAGAGCCACTGGGCTCACCAGGATCACCCGGGTGACCAAGTCCACCAAGGCCACTGGGTTCTACTGGACTCACCAGGACCACCAAAGTCACCAAGGTCACCCAGACCATCAAGGCCACTGAGCTCACCAGGATCACTGGGGTCATGAAGGCCACCAGCACCACTGGAGCCACCAAGGTCTCCAAATCCACCAGGGCCACCAGTGGCCTCATTGTGGCCTCTAGAATCACTGGGGCCACCAAGCCCTACTGAGCACCCAGGCCCACAGGGGTCACCAGAGGCGAGGCCGCTTGTTCTGCCCTGGGGAGGTGACCATGTCCCAGGAGGTGACCACGACTCAGGAGGTGACCATGACCCAGGAGGTGACCACATCCCAAGAAGTGACCACGTCCCAGGAGGTGACCACGACTCAGGAGGTGACCATGTCCCAGGAGGTGACCACGTCCCAGGAGGTGACCACAACCCAGGAGGTGACCACGACCCAGGAGGTGACCATGTCCCAAGAGGTGACCATGACCAGGAGGTGAACACATCCCAGGAGGTGACCATGTCCCAAGAGGTCACCACGACCCAGGAGGTGACCACGTCCCAAGAGGTGACCACGACCCAGGAGGTGACCACAACCCAGGAGGTGACCACGTCCCAAGAGGTGACCACGACCCAGGAGGTGACCACGTCCCTGGAGGTGACCATGTCCCAAGAGGTGACCACGTCCCAGGAGGTGACCACGTCCCAAGAGGTGACCACGACCCAGGAGGTGACCATGTCCCAAGAGGTCACCATGTCCCAAGAGGTCACCACGTCCCAGGAGGTGACCACGTCCCAAGAGGTGACCACGACCCAGGAGGTGACCATGTCCCAAGAGGTCACCATGTCCCAAGAGGTCACCACGTCCCAGGAGGTGACCACATCCCAGGAGGTGACCATGACCCAGGAGGTGACCACGACCCAAGAGGTGACCATGTCCCAAGAGGTCACCATGTCCCAGGAGGTGACCATGTCCCAAGAGGTCACCACGTCCCAGGAGGTCACCACGTCCCAGGAGGTCACCACGTCCCAGGAACATGGCAGGTCCTGGGGTCGTCCCACTCACCGGAGCTGGAGATCTTGGCGCTGGAGGCCGAGGCGCAGCGCTGCAGGGACCTTTCACCCTTGCTCTTCACCCCCGGCTCCGGGGGGAGGCTGAGCCCCACGGGGGAGGTGCCACCTGCGGGTGGGGTAGGACCGGGTGACACAGAGATCCCCACGGACCTCCCACCCCCACCCCCACCCCAAGGCCTCACCGGCCCCTTCGGGCGCCGTCCCCACGTCCTTCACCAGCCCGTTGATGCTGGCCGAGGGGCCGCAGGCGGAGATGGCGCGGGGCGGGCGCTTGCCAGGCACCTTGACCGTGGTTCGGAGAAGGTCCATCTCCTTCCCGTGGGTGCTGTGGATGTAATCCTGCCCGCGGGGACAGGTGGGCGCTGAGACCCCCCAGGGGATGGGTCCCCGGGGGTCCCTGGGGACACGGGGTGGGCACAGGGTTGGCGCTCACGTTGATGCTGGGGTGGTAGAAGAGGAGCCCGTTGCTGGACAAGGTCACGTACTTCTTCTTCCACTCCTTGTTGAGGGAGTTGCCGCTGCGCTTCAGGAGGAAGCTCTGGGGACACCGGGACCATGAGGGGTACAGGGAGGGCACCCCGATGTGTCCCACCACCACCACCAGTACCACCAGTACCAGCGCCACGGCCAACCTGCTTGATGGGAATGGCGCGGCCGCTGCCGGCGCCCTCGCCCCGGCTGTCCAGGCTCCGCTTCTCCGAGTCGCTGCCCCGGCGCGTCTGCGGCGACGGGGACACGGTCAGGGGGGCACCCGCGGTGCCACGGCCCCACCTGCCGTGGGGAGGTCCTGGGGTGCCCACACACCCTCAGCCCCCCCACGGTGGGAGCACCTCGGGTGCCGCCTGTCCTCTGCGTGTCCCCCTGCGCCACCGCCCATCCCATGGGCACCATCCCACCTGGACATGGTCCCCATCCCACCTGGACGTGTTCCCCATCCCACCTGGACATGGTCCCCATCCCACCTGGACATGGTCCTCATCCCACCTGGACGTGTTCCCCATCCCACCTGGATGCAGTTCCCATCCTACCTGGACATGTTCCCCATCCCACCACAGCCATCGTCTCCATCCCACCTGGCCATGGTCCCCATCCCATGACAGCCATGGTTCCCATCCCACCTGGATGTGGTCCCCATCCCATCTGGACATATTCTTCATCCCACCACAGCCATAGTTCTCATCCCACCTGGCCATGGTCCCCATCCCACCTGGCCATGGTCTCCATCCCACCTGGATATTTTTCCCATCCCACCTGGACATATTCTTCATCCCACCACAGCCATGGTTCCCATCCCATGTGGATGAGGTTCCCATCCCACCTGGACATGGTCCCCATCCCACCACAGCCATGGTCCCCATCCCAGCTGTCCATGGTCTCCATCCCACCTCAGCCATGTTCTCCATCCCACCCGGATGCATTTCCCATCCCACCTGGCCATGGTCTCCATCCATCCACAGCCATGGTCCCCATCCCACCTGGACCTGGTCCCCATCCCACCCGGACACGTTCCCACCGCCTCCCATGCCAAGGGACCCCCCCCGGGTGCCAGCTGTCCCCCGTGCTCACGGCGAAGAGGCTGGTGCGGCGCTTGGCACCGCGGTGCAGGGAGCCGGGGGTGCCCAGGGCCGCGGGGGGCTCGCTCCGCAGCTCCCGGTGGCTCACGTTGGGCGTGGACGGCAGCGAGGAGGAGTAGTCACTGGTGTGGCCGCCATTGCTGGCCTGGAGGGGACACGGGGTGAGCGCGGGGGCCCGCTGGTCACGGCGGTGGGTGAGGAGGGGTGGGGGGTGGTCGTGGGGTACCTGGCCGGGGTGGGCACCCCCCACGGGGGTGGAGACGGCCGAGTGGCTGGGGGTGCTGGGCAGGGACTTGCAGGACGCCAGGAGCTGCTGCTGCTTCTTCAGCGCCACCGCCTTCTGGGCCACTGCGCCCACAGCCCCGCGTCAGGGGGGCACCGGCCCCACCTGCCCGCCCACCGGCCCCGCCCCACCTGGGCATGGTCCCCATCCCACCTGGAAATGATCCCCATCCCACCCAATCATGGTCTCCATCCCACCCAGTCATGGTCCCCATCCCACCCAGTCATGATCCCCATCCCACCCGGAAATGATCCCCATCCCACCCAATCATGGTCCCCATCCCACCCAGTCATGGTCCCCATCCCACCCAGTCATGGTCCCCATCTCACCCAGTCATGGTCCCCATCTCACCCCAGTCATGATCCCCATCCCACCCAGTCATGGTCCCCATCCCACCCAGTCATGATCCCCATCCCACCCAGTCATGGTCCCCATCTCACCCAGTCATGGTCCCCATCCCACCCAGTCATGGTCCCCATCTCACCCAGTCATGGTCCCCATCTCACCCCAGTCATGATCCCCATCCCACCCAGTCATGGTCCCCATCCCACCCAGTCATGATCCCCATCCCACCCAGTCATGGTCCCCATCTCACCCAGTCATGATCCCCATCCCACCCAGTCATGATCCCCATCCCACCCAGTCATGGTCCCCATCCCACCTGGAAATGATCCCCATCCCACCCAGTCATGATCCCCATCCCACCCAGTCATGGTCCCCATCTCACCCAGTCATGATCCCCATCTCACCCAGTCATGGTCCCCATCTCACCCAGTCATGATCCCCATCTCACCCAGTCATGGTCCCCATCTCACCCAGTCATGATCCCCATCCCACCCAGTCATGGTCCCCATCCCACCCCAGTCATGATCCCCATCCCACCCCAGTCATGGTCCCCATCCCACCCAGTCATGGTCCCCATCCCACCCAGTCATGGTCCCCATCTCACCCAGTCATGGTCTCCATCCCACCCCAGTCATGGTCCCCATCCCACCCAGTCATGGTCCCCATCCCACCCAGTCATGATCCCCATCCCACCCCAGTCATGGTCCCCATCCCACCCAGTCATGATCCCCATCCCACCCCAGTCATGGTCCCCATCTCACCCCAGTCATGATCCCCATCCCACTCCAGTCATGATCCCCATCCCACCCCAGTCATGATCCCCATCCCACCACAGCCACCATCCCCATCCCCATCCCACCACAGTCTCTGTCCCAATCCCACCTGGACATGGTCCACATCCTACCTGGGCACGGTTCCCATCCCACCATGGCCTCCATCCCACCCAACCATGGTCCTCCCCTACAAGGCCACGGTCCCCATCCCACCCAGCCACGGGTCAGGTCCACTCTGGCCTCCATCCCCACCCCACCCAGTCATGGGTCCCGGTCCACTCTGGCCTCCATCCCCACCCCACCCAGTCATGGATCCTGGTCCACTCTGGCCTCCATCCCCACCCCACCCAGTCATGGGTCCCGGTCCACTCTGGCCTCCATCCCCATCCCACCCAGCCATGGTCCCCATCCCACCTGGACATGGTCCCCATCCCACCCGGAAATGATCCCCATCCCACCCAGTCATGGTCTCCATCCCACCCAACCATGGTCCCCATCCCACCCAGTCATGGGTCAGGTCCACTCTGGCCTCCATCCCCATCCCACCCATCCCACCCTGACCACGGTCCCTTGTCCTACCAGATCCCCAACCCTCTCTTGCCCACCAACCCATGGCCCCTTCCCACCACCACCGCACCAGCCCCCGGCTCCACCAGCCCAGCCAGCAGCTCCCTGGACACCCACCCTCGGTGAAGACCCGGTCAACGTTGAGGCCGTAGGTGGCGCAGGTCTCGTAGTAGAGGCACCTCTTCATGTCCACGCAGAGCGCCTGGGCGCGGGCGTCCTCGATCACCCGGGGGTTGGAGGAGTTGATCTTGTCTTGGGTGGGGAGGATGAAGGGTGAGGTCCTCATCCCCCCATCCCCATCCCCGTCTCCCCACCCACCCGCTGCCGCGTCCCCCGGCTCACCCTGGGTGCCCACCAGTGCCAGGGCCACCTCGCCGGCGCCGCGGTAGGCGCTGAGCAGCGCGTGCAGCTGCGCCACCTCCTCGAAGGTGCTCTCGTTCTCCAGGCTGAAGACGAAGATGACGGCGTCCGCCCAGCTGGCAAACTGGGGGGCACGCGGGTGGGGGGGGGTCAGGGTGCGGCACTGGCCAGCACGGGCCCACCCCCACCCCGGCCCCCAAGGCCCCCCCCACCCCTACCTTGGCATCCGGGGCGCCGCCCTCCTCCCGGATGAGCAGGAGGTGGCTCTGGCCATCGACCATCACCTCGCGTTTGAATTGGCCACCTGGGGGGACGGAGGAGATGGGGAGCCCTGCAGGTGGGGCTGGTGCCACGGCCTGGAGCACCTCATGGCCTCAGCCAGCCCATGGCCATGCCCAGCACCATGGCCCCATCCATCCCATGGCCATGCCCAACACCACGGCCTCATCCAGCCCATGGCCATGCCCAGTACCAAGGCCTCGTCCATCCCATGGCCATGCCCAGCACCACGGCCTCATCCATCCCATGGCCATGCCCAGCACCAAGGCCTCGTCCATCCCATGGCCATGCCCAACACCAAGGCCTTGTCCATCCCATGGTCATGCCCAGCACCAAGGCCTCATCCATCCCATGGCCATGCCCAACACCAAGGCCTCGTCCATCCCATGGGCATGCCCAACACCAAGGCCTCATCCATCCCATGGCCATGCCCAGCACCACGGCCTTGTCCATCCCATGGCCATGCCCAACACCAAGGCCTCGTCCATCCCATGGCCATGCCCAGCATCACAGCCTCCTCCATCCCATGGCCATGCCCAACACCAAGGCCTCATCCATCCCATGGTCATGCCCAACACCAAGGCCTTGTCCATCCCATGGCCATGCCCAGCACCAAGGCCTTGTCCATCCCATGGCCATGCCCAACACCAAGGCCTTGTCCATCCCATGGCCATGCCCAGCACCAAGGCCTTGTCCATCCCATGGCCATGCCCAACACCACGGCCTCATCCATCCCATGGCCATGCCCAGCATCACAGCCTCCTCCATCCCATGGCCATGCCCAACACCAAGGCCTTGTCCATCCCATGGTCATGCCCAGCACCAAGGCCTTGTCCATCCCATGGCCATGCCCAACACCAAGGCCTTGTCCATCCCAAGGTCATGCCCAGCACCAAGGCCTTGTCCATCCCATGGCCATGCCCAACACCAAGGCCTTGTCCATCCCATGGTCATGCCCAGCACCAAGGCCTTGTCCATCCCATGGCCATGCCCAACACCAAGGCCTTGTCCATCCCATGGTCATGCCCAGCACCAAGGCCTTGTCCATCCCATGGCCATGCTCAACACCAAGGCCTCATCCATCCCATGGCCATGCCCAACACCACAGCCTTGTCCAGCCCATGGCCATGCCCAGCACCATGGCCTCATCCATCCTACGGCCACATCCAGTACCAAGGCCTCAGCCATCCCATAGCCATGCCCGACACCAAGGCCTTGGCCATCCATGGCCATGCCCAGCACCACGGCCTCATCCATCCATGGCCATGCCCAACACCACGGCCTCATCCATCCCATGGCCATGCCCAACACCAAGGCCTTGTCCATCCCATGGTCATGCTCAACACCACAGCTTGTCCATCCTACAGCCATGTCCAGTACCAAGACCTCATCCATCCCACAGCCATGCTCAACACCAAGGCCTTGTCTATCCAATGGCCATGCCCAGCACTAAGGCCTTGTCCATCCATAGCCATGCCCACCACCAAGGCCTCAACTATCCCATGGCCATGCCCAACACCATGGCCTCATCTATCCCATGGCCATGCCCAGCTCAACGTCTCCGTCCATCCTCAAGTCCATGCCCATCCCTATATGGTCATGCCCATCCCGTGACCATGTCCATGTCCATCCCCATGGCCATGTCCTTTCCCATGGTCATACCCAACCCTAAGGCCATGCCCATCCCCATGGCCATGTCTATCCCCATGACCATGTCCATGTCCATCCCCATAGCCATGGCCATGGCCATCCCCAACCCTACGGCCCTGTCCATCCCCATGGACATACCCAACTCTATGGCCATGTCCATCCCCATGACCATGTCCACGTCACGTCCATCTCCATAGCCATAGCCATGGCCATGGCCTCACTCAACCCTATGGCCACGTCCATCCCCATGGACACACCCAACTCTTTGGCCATGTCCATCCCCATGACCATGTCCATCCCCATGACCATGTCCATGTCCATCCCCATAGCCATGGCCATACTCAACCCTTCGGCCACGTCCATCCCCATGGACACACCCAACTCTATGGCCATGCCCATCCCCATGGCCATGCCCATCCCCATGGCCATGCCCATCCCCACGGTCTTTCTCAACCCTATGGCCAAGCCCAACCCCACGGCCGTGCCCATTCCTGTGGCCACTCACTCTCGGTGGGCTCCAGGCCCACGTAGGAGCCGGTGAGGAAGCGGTGGACGAGCGCTGACTTCCCACTCTTGCTGCTGCCCAGGACACCCTGGGGAGAGGGAGATGAGGCATCAGGGAGGCCAAGGACAGGAGGACACACGTGTGGGGACACGGGGACACGGTACCCACCAGGCGGATCTCAGGGACAGAGCGGTCCAGGGTCCATTCCTGGCTGTTCACCAAGGCCTCTGTGGGGAGGAGAGGGTTGAAATGGTGCCCAGGTACCCCTGGCACCCCAGCCCGGTGGGGGGGGGGGGGGGCCCAGCCGCCCCCAGCCTTGCGGCAGCGCCACCAGCAGTTTCTTGCGTGGGTGGCCACGAGCTGTCACCAAGCAACGGCACCGCGCCGAGCCTGGCGGGGGCGGCGGGCGGGACACGCAGATGCGACGTGGCAGGGCTGGGGAACGTGGCCGTGGGCACGAGGACACGGTGGTCACAAGCATGCGGTGGGCACGAGGGTGCAGCGTGGCAGGAGGACACAGCGTGGGGAGGTGATGGGGGCCAGGTCACGGTGGGCATCAGGACATGACGTGGCGCAAGGGCGAGATGTGGCACGTGAGGGGCACGGAGGGTGCGATGGCCCTGGTCTGTGACCACATGGCGGGCAGGAGGTCACAGTGTGGCACGAGGACGCGGTGTGGCACGGGGACACGATGGGCAGAGGGACACGGTGGCTGTGTGGCACCAAGATGGGGATGTGATGGGGCGAGAGAACGCAGTGCGGTTCAAGGCTGCGGCGCAGCTCGAAGCCACGGCGAGCACCGGGCAACCGCGTGGCACAAGGATGGGGTGTGGCACCGACACACGGTGTGGCACTGACAGATGTGGCACCGACACAAGACATGGCATCGACACAAGACGTGGCACCGCACGATGTGGCACCGACACATGATGTGGCACTGACACAAGACATGGCACCAACTCAAGACGTGGTACTGCACGATGTGGCACCGACACACGATGTGGCACTGACAGATGTGGCACTGACAGATGTGGCACCGACACAGGGCATGACACAAGGCCATTCCCAGCCCCCCCTTGTCCCCTCGGGCACTGCAGCCCCTCATCTCCTGCCCTACAAGAAGGGGAAACCGAGGCCCCCCCCCCCCCCACCCTGAGCCTCAGTTTCCCCTGGGCTGCCCCCACCCAGCGCGCGGCAGGCGAGGGGTTAACGCCGCCACCTGTCACCCCGCACCCCGTCACGCAGCTGCCACCCCCGGGTGTCCCCGCTGCCACCCCCCCCCCAGGTCCCTGCCAGGCTCTGCCCACGCTCCCCACGGCACTGGGGGTGGGTGGGAGGGTTGAGGATGGGAGTGGGGCGGACAGACGGACACGGGGTGGCCGTGGGTCGGTTGGACGGGCGGACACGGGGCGCGTGGGACAGAAGGACGGACACGTGTGGGACGCACGGATGGCAACAGGTACGGAAGAGCGGGTGGGCAGACGGGCACAAGGATGGAGAGACGGGTGAGGGCACGGCCCCTGAGCCCGACGGAGCCAAACCCAGAGGGGAAACTGAGGCACGGGACCCCCCCCCACCCCGGGACCCCCCTGTCGGCTGCCCCACAGCACCCCATAGCCAGGCCTGGGCTGGGACACTGGGTCCCCCCTGCCGTGGGGGTGGCTCTGCCTTGGTGGGTCACAAGTCCCCAGCACCCATTGATTTTTCCCCCCCAGCACCCATTGATCCCCCTCCCCCAGCACCCATTGATCCCCCTCCTCCAGCACCCATTGATCCCCCCCAACACCCATTGATCCCCCTCCTCCAGCACCCATTGATCCCCCCCAACACCCATTGATCCCCCTTCTCCAGCACCCATTGATCCCCCCCAACACCCATTGATCCCATTCCCCCAGCACCCATTGATCCCCCCCAACACCCATTGATCCCCCTCCTCCAGCACCCATTGATCCCCCCCCAGTACCCATTGATCCCCTTCCTCCAGCACCCATTGATCCCCCCCCCCAGCACCCATTGATCCTCCCCCCCAGCACCCACTGATACCCCCCAGCCGTGGGGTGCAGACGGGGATCTCCTGCCCCCCCAGGAGTGCAGATGGTGAGGGGACCCAAGCACCCCTCACCCACCCCGTCGCCTGTCCCCGGCCCCACAGCAGCCGTGGGGAAACCGAGGGCACAGCACGACACCCCACGGCACGGCCGGCGAGGGGACCCAGGTGTCCACTTGCACCCCGTGTCCCCCGTCCCTGGCTCCTTCACCCACCCCATCCCTCCCGTCCACACTCCCACCTCCTGCCCCACAGGAGCTGTGGGGAAACTGAGGCACAGCACCCAATGACACGGCCAGTGAGGGGACCCCCGGTATCCAGGTGCACCCCATCCCCTCACCACACTCCCACCTCCTGCCCGGCAGCACCCACGGGGAAACTGAGGCACGGCACGACACCCCCACGGCACGACACCCCACGGCACAACACCCCATGGCACAACACCCCACGGCACGACACCCCACGGCACGACCAGAGAGGGGACCCAGGTGTCTGGGCATGTCCTGTCCCCCACCCCTCGCTCCCCTCGCCCACCCTATTCCCCCATCGCACTCTCCCACAGCACCCACGGGGAAACCGAGGCACAGCACGACAACCCCACGCACGACACCCCACGGCACAACACCCCACGGCACGGCGGCCGAGGGACCCAGGTGTCTGGGCGCATCCTGTCCCCCACCCCTGGCTCCCCCCACCCATCCCCTGCCCAATAGGCACCCACGGGGAAACCGAGGCACAGCACGACACCCCCACAGCACGACACCCCACGGCACGGCCGGCGAGGGGACCCAGGCACGTGGGGCACACCCCATCCCTAATCCCCATCTCCCCTCGCCCACCCTGTGTCCCCCCCCACCCACACTCCCACCTCCTGCCCCGCAGCACCCACGGGGAAACCGAGACACGGGCTCAGCACCCACAACCCCGACCGTGGGCACCAACGCTCCCCCTGCCCCACCCGTGCTGCACCCAAGACCACCGAGGGACGCGGGGAAACTGAGGGCACGGCCACCCCGTGTGTGCGTGTCCCCCCCCCCCACACCCTCGGTACTCACTGGGGGAGGCGCCCCTGCCCAGGTCGGTGCTGAGGGGGCGCCCCAGGGGGGGCGCGGGGTGGGTGGGGGTGGCCGCAGGGCTCTTGGCGAAGATCCCGCTGATGAATTTGAGCATCTTGCGGTCGCGGGTGGAGGCTCGGCCGCCCTCGCGCCGCCCCGTTTCAAACCCCGTTTCGGTGCTCTGGGGTGGGGGCGCCGGCACCAGCCCCCCCGGCCCCGGGTGCAAATCGCTGTTGTCCAGGGTCTTGCTCTTCCCTTTGCGGGGCGAGAGCCGAGCCCGCGGCCTCGCTGCCCCCTCGGTGCCCGCTTTGCCCCCCGCCTTGGGGCGCCCTTTGCCCTCGCCCTCGGGCCACGAGAGGCGGCTGCCGGCGTTTTGGGGGGTCCTTTGACCACCTTGGCCTCGCACCCCACTTTGGCCCCGCTCGTGTCACCGTCTTGAAGGGCTTGTGCCCCCCAAGCGCAGCCGCGGGCGCCCGCCGAGGGGTGGGGGGACGATGCCCCCGCGGTGGGGTGCGACGGGGGTTTGGTCCCATCTGGGGTGACCTCGGGGTCCCCCCAGCTGGCCTGGGTCAGCAGCGGGCGGCGCGGGGGTGCCAGGGGGTGGGGTGGGTCCTCTTGGGGTTGCCCTTGGCTCCCCCGTAGCCTCCAAGGTGCCCTTGGCCCCCCGAGAGAGGGTGTCGGGTTTAGGGGGCACGGCCGGGGGTGGGGGCAGCAGGGTCGGGTCGGGTTTGGGGGGCACGGCGGGAACGGCGGGGGGCGGCAGCGATGCGGGGTCGGGTTTGGGGGGCACGGCGGGAGGCGGGGGGGGCAGCAGGGCCGGTCGGGTTTGGGGGGCACTGCGGGAGGTGGCGGGGGGAACAAGCCCGGGTCGGGTTTGGGGGGCACGGCGGGGGGAGGAGCGGCGGGTGAGCGAGGTCGGGGGGCTCCATGCGCGCGGGGGGGGGCCCGGCGCGGGGCCGGGGGGCAGCGGGGGAGTTTCGGGGGGGCCCGAGCCGCCGTACTTATCCACAGAGCGTCCTGGCGCTGGAAGAGCCGCTCGGGCCTCTTGGCTTTGGCCCCCCGGCCCCGCCGGAGGGGGGGTCGGGGCGGGCGGGGTCCCCCGGGAGCCCCCCGGACTGGGGGGGTCCATCGGCGCCCCCCCCCGCCTCCCCCGGGGCTGCCACCGACTCGAGCTTCACCAGGGTGAGGGAGATGAGGTAGGTGGTCCGGCGCTGCAGCCCCGTGCTCCTGCTCATGGGTGCGGGCAGGGCAGCCCCCCCGCCGAGCTCAGCCCCCCCCCGCTGCTCGCCCCGGGAGCCCCCCCCCCCCCGTTTTTGCCCCCCTCCTCCCCGCTCGGCGCCCGGCGGAGGCCGCGAGGATGCTCGGGCGCCGTCCCCACCCCCGGCCCTGCCTCCCCGAAGCCTTCGCCGCCCCCGGAGGGGCTGGAACCGCCGCGCCCCCCCCCCCCTCCCCAAATCCAGCAAACACCCCCCCTCCCCCCCCCCCCGCCAAAAGGCAGCGCCCCCCCCCCCCCCAATGCGCCCCCCCGCCCAGCCGGGAGAGGGGCCGACCCCCCACACCACCCCCCAACCTCCTGCGGGTTAGAGGGAGGGGGGCATGGGGGGCGCCCCCCTCCAAAGCTGGAGGGGGGGGGGGGGGTTATCGGGGGGGGGGATAAAATTGGGGGGTTGGGGGGGAGAGGATTGGGGGGTTTATAGGGGGTGAGGGGTTTGTGGGGCGGAGGAGGGGAGACGGGGAAGTGATGGGATGGGTGATGGGGGGGGTTAAGGGGGGGTGGAGATTGGGGAGGGAGGGGGGTGTGGGGCGGGGGGGGGAGAGAGGGAGGTGATGGGTTGTGGGGCGCAAGGTGATGGAGAGGGGCTGTGGGGCGGGGGGGTTGTGGGTGCAGGGGGGGGATGGGGGGGTTGTGGGGATGGGGGGTGGGGTGGGGAGGGGGGGTTGTGGGGCAAGGGTGGAGACGGGGAGTGCGGGGGGGTAAAGTTGGGGTGGGGTGGGAGGATATGGGGTTGTGGGGCGGGGGGGGGTTAATGGGATGGGGGTATGGAGAGGGGGGTTGTTGGGGGGGTGGGGGGATTATGGGCGGGGGGGGGGTGGCGGGAGGGGAGGTGGGGAAGTGGTGGGGTGAGGGGGGTGGAGGAAGGGGGTTTGGGAGGGTGAGAGGGGTTGGGGGGCTGGGGGAAGATG
>JAUMJJ010000960.1:0-18298 GCA_033556795.1 Tapera naevia | reverse complement strand
GGGGTCCCCAGGATGCGGGGGGGGCTCAGGGGGTCAAAGGGGGGTCTCTAGGGGTCTAGGGGTCCCCAGGATGCAGGGGGGGGCTCAGGGTGTCAAGGGGGGTTCCCTGGGGGTCAGGGGGTCCCCAGGATGCAGGGGGGGGTCAGGGGGTCAAGGGAGGGTCCCTGGGGGTCAGGGGGTCCCCAGGATGGGGGGGGGGGGGGCTCAGGGTTTCAAGGTGGGATCCCTGGGGGTCAAGGGGTCCCCAGGATGCAGGGGAGGGGCTCAGGGGGTTAAGGGGGGGTCCCTGGGGGTCAGGGGGTCCCCAGGATGCTGCAGTGGGGGCTCAGGGTGTCAAGGGGGGGTCTCTGGGGGTCAGGGGGTCCCCAGGATGCAGAGGGGGGGCTCAGGGTGTCAAGTGGGGGTCTCTGGGGGTCAAGGGGTCCCCAGGATGCAAGGGGGGGCTCATGGGTTCAAAGGGGGGTCCCTGGGGGTCGAGGGTCCCCAGGGTGCAGGGGGGGGGCTCAGGGTGTCAAGGGGGGATCCCTGGGGGTCAGGGGGTCCCAGAGTGCAGGGGGGAGATCGGGGTGTCAAGGGGGGGTCCCTGGGGGTCAGGGGGTCCCTAGGATGCGGGGGGGGGGGGGGCTCAGGGGGTCAAGGGGGGGTCCCTGGGGGTCAGGGGGTCCCCAGGATGCAAGGGGGGAGATTGGGGTGTCAAGGGGGAATCCCTGGGGGTCAGGGGGTCCCCAGGATGCAGGGGGGGGGGCTCTGGGTGTCAAAGGGGGGGTCTCTGGGGGTCAGGGCGTCCCCAGGATGCAAGGGGGGGCTCAGGGTGTCAAGGGGGGGTCCCTAGGGGTCAGGAGGTCCCCAGGATGCAAGGGGGGACGGGGGGCAGGATGCAAGGGGTCCCTGGGGTTTGGGGGGGGGGTCCTCAAGAAGAATGGGGGTCCCCAAAACTTGCAGGATGTGGAAGGGGAGGGGGGGGGCGTCCCTAGGATAGAGGGGGGGGTGGAGACTCCAAGGGCTCTTTTGGGGGTGCTGGGAGGGGTCCCTCAGGGTGGGTGGGGGTTGGAGCCAGTCCTGGGGGGGGGGGGGGTGGGGTGAGCGGGGGGTTGGGGTGAGAGGGGGTGCCCCCCCGCTGATGTGCCCCCCCCCCCCAGATCATCCAGGAGATCCGCAGCCTCTTCCCGTTTTTCGGGGGGCGCTACCAGGGCTGGAAGGACTCGGTGCGCCACAACCTCTCCTCCAACCCCTGCTTTGCCAAGGTGGGGGGCACCGGGGGGGGCACCTGGGGGGGCACCGGGGGGGGGACACACACACGGGACACAT
Organism: Tapera naevia; assembly: GCA_033556795.1. NCBI lineage: Eukaryota > Metazoa > Chordata > Aves > Cuculiformes > Neomorphidae > Tapera > Tapera naevia. The sequence continues at coordinate 16,990 of JAUMJJ010000960.1, read as the reverse complement.
GGTGGGCTGGGGGTGTCCCTGGGGATGGAGAACTTTGGGAGGGGGGAATATGGGGGGGTGGGGGGGGGGGATGGAGATATGGAGGGGGTGGGGAATGGGGGATGGAGATATTGGGGGGGGATAAGGGGGGGGGATGGGGGGATGGAGATATTTGGGGGGGGCCTAAGGGGGGCAGTGGGGATGGAGATATTGGGGGGGGGCTAAGGGGGGGGGACGGGGGGATGGAGATACTGGGGGGGATAAGGGAGGGCAGTGGGGATAGAGATATTTGGGGGGGCTAAAGGGGGGGGCTTGGGGATGGAGATATTTGGGGGAGGGGCTAAGGGGGGGGCACAGCCTGGGGAGGGCACTGGGGGAGGAGGGGGGGGGCTATGGGGGGGGCTATGGGGATGGAGATATTTGGGGGGGGGGGATAAGGGGGGGGCAGTGGGGATGGAGATATTTGGGGGGGCTAAGGGGGGGGGAATGGGGGGGATGGAGATTTTGGGGGGGGGATAAGGGGGGGGAACGAGGGGATGGAGATATTTGGGGGGGCTAAGGGGGAATGGGGGGATGGAGATTTTTGGGGGGGGATAAGGGGGGGGGAATGGGGGGATGGAGATATTGGGGGGGCCTAAGGGGGGGGAACGAGGGGATGGAGATATTGGGGGGAGGATAAGGGGGGGGCAGTGGGGATGGAGATATTTGGGGGGGCTAAAGGGGGGGGCTTGGGGATGGAGATATTGGGGGAGGAGCTAAGGAGGGGGGAATGAGGGGATGGAGATATTTGGGGGGGCTAATGGGGGGGAACGGGGGGATGGAGATATTGGGGGGCTAAGGGGGGGCAGTGGGGATGGAGATATTGGGGGGGGATAAGGGGGGGGTTATGGGATGTGGGGGGGTCCCTGGGGTTGGGGGTCTTTAGGGGGTCTCATTCTGGGGGGGGGTCTGGGTGCCCCCCCCCCCCCCCCCCCCCATTCCAGGGAGCATTTGGGGGGGGGGGTGTCTGGGTGCCCCCCCCATCTCAGGGGTGCAGTTGTGGGGGGGTGGGGGGGTCCTATTCGGGGGGGGGGGGGGCGGGGGTCTGGGTGCTCCCCCATCCCACGTGCAGCATTGGGGGGGTCCCACTCAGTGGGGGGTGTCCTGGGGTGCTGTGGGTGGGGGAAAAGCCCCACTTTGGGGGTCCTGGGGATGTTGGGGTGCAATGGAGGGGGTCCCACTCTGGGGGGAGTCTGGGTGCCCCCCCCATCCCTGGGTGCAGTTGTGGGGGGGTCCTAGGGTGCAGTGGGGGGGGGTCTCAGGGTGCAGTGGGTGGGGGGAAAAGTCCCACTTTGGGGGTCCTGGGGATGTTGGGGTGCAGTGGTGGGGGGACCCCGGGGTGAAGTGGGTGGGGGATCCCACTCTGGGGGGGGGTCTGGGTGCCCCCCCATCCCTGGGTGCAGTTGTTGTGGGGGGTCCTGGGGCGCAGTGGGGGGGTCCTGGGGTGCTGTGGGTGGCGGAAAGGCCCCACTTTGGGGGTCCTGGCGATGTTGGGGTGCAATGAGGGGGGGTCTCTGGGGTGAAGTGGGTGGGGGAACGCACTCGGAGGTGGTCTGGGTGCCTCCCCATCCCTGGGTGCTTTTGTGGGGGGGTCCTGGGGTGCAGTGGGGAGGGGTCTCAGGGTGCAGTGGGTGGGGGAAAAGCCCCACTTTGGGGGTCCTGGGGATGTTGAGGTACAGTGGTGGGGGGGTCCCACTCAATGGGGGGTCTGGGTGCCCCCCCATCCCTGGGTACAGTTGTGGGGGGGTCCTGGGGTGCAGTGGGGGGGTCCTGGGGTGCTGTGGGTGGCGCAAAAGCCTCACTTTGGGGGTCCTGGGGATGTCCATGTGGAATGGGGGGGGTCCCCGGGGTGCAGTGGGTGGGGGATCCCACTCTGAGGGGGGTCTGGGTGCCCCCCCCATCCCTGGGTGCAGTTGTGGGGGGGTCCTGGGGTGCAGTGGGGGGGGGTCTCAGGGTGCAGTGGGTGGGGGAAAAGCCTCACTTTGGGGGTCCTGGGGATGTCCATGTGGAATGGGGGGGGTCCCCGGGGTGCAGTGGGTGGGGGATCCCACTCTGAGGGGGGTCTGGGTGCCCCCCCCATCCCTGGGTGCAGTTGTGGGGGGGTCCTGGGGTGCAGTGGGGGGGGGTCTCAGGGTGCAGTGGGTGGGGGAAAAGCCTCACTTTGGGGGTCCTGGGGATGTCCATGTGGAAGGGGGGGGGTCCCTGGGGTGCAGTGGGTGGGGGATCCCACTCAATGGGGGGGTCTGGGTGCCCCCCCATCCCTGGGTGCAGTTGTGGGGGGGTCCTGGGGTGCAATGGGGGGGTCCTGGGGTGCTGTGGGTGGCGGAAAAGCCTCACTTTGGGGGTCCTGGGGATGTCGGGGTGCAATGGGGGGGGTCCCCGGGGTGCAGTGGGTGGGGGATCCCACTCAATGGGGGGGTCTGGGTGCCCCCCCATCCCTGGGTGCAGTTGTGGGGGGGTCCTGGGGTGCAGTGTGGGGGGGTCTCAGGGTGCAGTGGGTCGCGGAAAGGCCCCACTTTGGGGGTCCTGGCGATGTTGGGGTGCAATGAGGGGGGGTCTCCGGGGTGCAGTGGGTGGGGGATCCTACTCTGAGGGGGGTCTGGGTGCCCCCCCCATCCCTGGGTGCAGTTGTGGGGGGGTCCTGGGGTGCAGTGTGGGGGGGTCCTGGGGTGCTGTGGGTGGCGCAAAAGCCTCACTTTGGGGGTCCTGGGGTTCCCGGGGTGCAATGGGGGGGGGTCCCCGGGGTGAAGTGGGTGGGGGATCCCACTCTGAGGGGGGTCTGGGTGCCCCCCCCATCCCTGGGTGCAGTTGTTGTGGGGGTCCTGGGGCGCATTGGGGGTTCCTGAGTTGCTGTGGGTGGGGGAAAAGCCCCACTTTGGTTGTCCTGGGGATGTTGGGGTGCAGTGTGGGGGGGTGGGGGGTCCCCGGAGTGCAGTGGGTGGGGGATCCCACTCAATGGGGGGTCCGGATGCCCCCCCATCCCTGGGTGCAGTTGTGGGGAGGTCCTGGGGTGCAGTGGGGGGGGGAAAAGCCTCACTTTGGGGGTCCTGGGGATGTCCATGTGGAATGGGGGGGGGTCCCAGGGGTGCAGTGGGTGGGGGATCCCACTCGGGGGGGGGTCTGGGTGCCCCCCCATCCCTGGGTACAGTTGTAGGGGGGTCCTGGGGTGCAATGGGGGGGTCCTGGGGTGCTGTGGGTGGCGCAAAAGCCTCACTTTGGGGGTCCTGGGGATGTCGGGGTGCAATGGAGGGGGTCCCTGGGGTGCAGTGGGTGGGGGATCCCACTCGGGGGGGGGTCTGGGTGCCCCCCCCATCCCTGGGTGCAGTTGTGGGGAGGTCCTGGGGCGCAGTGGAGGGGTCCTGGGGTGCTGTGGGTGGCGGAAAAGCCTCACTTTGGGGGTCCTGGGGATGTCGGGGTGCAATGGGGGGGGTCCCTGGGGTGCAGTGGGTGGGGGATCCTATTCTGAGGGGGGTCTGGGTGCCCCCCTCCATCCCTGGGTGCAGTTGTTGTGGGGGTCCTGGGGTGCAGTGGGGGAGGGTCTCAGCTTGCAGTGGGTGGTGGAAAAGCCCCACTTTGGGGGTCCTGGGGATGTTGGGGTGCAATGGGGGGGGTCCCCGGGGTGCAGTGGGTGGGGGATCCCACTCTGGGGGGAGGTCTGGGTGCCCCCCCCATCCCTGGGTGCAGTTGTGGGGGGGTCCTGGGGTGCTGTGGGGGGGTCCTGGGGTGCTGTGGGTGGCGCAAAAGCCTCACTTTGGGGGTCCTGGGGATGTCGGGGTGCAAGGGGGGGGGTCCTCGGGGTGCAGTGGGTGGGGGATCCTACTCTGAGGGGGGTCTGGGTGCCCCCCCCATCCCTGGGTGCAGTTGTTGTGGGGGGTCCTGGGGCACAGTGGGGGGGTCCTGGGGTGCTGTGGGTGGCGGAAAGGCCCCACTTTGGGGGTCCTGGCGATGTTGGGGTGCAATGAGGGGGGGTCTCCGGGGTGAAGTGGGTGGGGGAACGCACTCGGAGATGGTCTGGGTGCCTCCCCATCCCTGGGTGCTTTTGTGGGGGGGTCCTGGGGTGCAGTGGGGAGGGGTCTCAGGGTGCAGTGGGTGGGGGAAAAGCCCCACTTTGGGGGTCCTGGGGATGTTGAGGTACAGTGGTGGGGGGGTCCCACTCAATGGGGGGTCTAGGTGCCCCCCCATCCCTGGGTACAGTTGTGGGGGGGTCCTGGGGTGCAGTGGGGGGGTCCTGGGGTGCTGTGGGTGGCGCAAAAGCCTCACTTTGGGGGTCCTGGGATGTCCATGTGGAATGGGGGGGGTCCCCGGGGTGCAGTGGGTGGGGGATCCCACTCAATGGGGGGTCTGGGTGCCCCCCCCATCCCTGGGTGCAGTTGTGGGGGGGTCCTGGGGTGCAGTGGGGGGGGGTCTCAGGGTGCAGTGGGTGGCGGAAAAGCCCCACTTTGGGGGTCCTGGGGATGTCTGGGTGCAATGGGGGGGGTCCCCGGGGTGCAGTGGGTGGGGGATCCCACTCAATGGGGGGTCTGGGTGCCCCCCCCATCCCTGGGTGCAGTTGTGGGGGGGTCCTGGGGTGCAATGGGGGGGGGTCTCAGGGTGCAGTGGGTGGGGGAAAAGCCTCACTTTGGGGGTCCTGGGGATGTCCATGTGGAATGGGGGGGGGGTCCCTGGGGTGCAGTGGGTGGGGGATCCCACTCAATGGGGGGTCTGGGTGCCCCCCCATCCCTGGGTACAGTTGTGGGGGGGTCCTGGGGTGCAGTGTGGGGGGGTCCTGGGGTGCTGTGGGTGGTGGAAAAGCCTCACTTTGGGGGTCCTGGGGATGTCCAGGTGGAATGAGGGGGGTCCCCGGGGTGCAGTGGGTGGGGGATCCCACTCAATGGGGGGTCTGGGTGCCCCCCCATCCCTGAGTGCTTTTGTGTGGGGGTCCTGGGGTGCAGTGGGGGGGTCCTGGGGTGCAGTGGGTGGCGGAAAAGCCTCACTTTGGGGATCCTGGGGATGTCTGGGTGCAATGGGGGGGGTCCCTGGGGTGCAGTGGGTGGGGGATCCCACTCAATGGGGGGTCTGGGTGCCCCCCCATCCCTGGGTACAGTTGTGGGGGGGTCCTGGGGTGCAGTGTGGGGGGGTCCTGGGGTGCAGTGGGTGGCGCAAAAGCCTCACTTTGGGGGTCCTGGGGATGTCGGGGTGCAATGGAGGGGGTCCCCGGGGTGCAGTGGGTGGGGGATCCCACTCAATGGGGGATCTGGGTGCCCCCCCATCCCTGGGTACAGTTGTGAGGGGGTCCTGGGGCGCATTGGGGGTTCCTGAGTTGCTGTGGGTGGGGGAAAAGCCCCACTTTGGTTGTCCTGGGGATGTTGGGGTGCAGTGTGGGGGGGTGGGGGGTCCCCGGAGTGCAGTGGGTGGGGGATCCCACTCAATGGGGTGTCCGGATGCCCCCCCATCCCTGGGTGCAGTTGTGGGGAGGTCCTGGGGTGCAGTGGGGGGGGGGTCTTGGGGTGAAGTGGGTGGGGGAAAAGCCTCACTTTGGGGGTCCTGGGGATGTCCATGTGGAATGGGGGGGGTCCCACTCAATGGGGGGGTCTGGGTGCCCCCCCATCCCTGGGTGCAGTTGTGGGGAGGTCCTGGGGCGCAGTGGAGGGGTCCTGGGGTGCTGTGGGTGGTGGAAAAGCCTCACTTTGGGGGTCCTGGGGATGTCGGGGTGCAAGGGGGGGGGTCCTCGGGGTGCAGTGGGTGGGGGATCCTACTCTGAGGGGGGTCTGGGTGCCCCCTATGCCCGGGTACAGTTGTGGAGGGGTCCTGGGGTGAAGTGGGGGGCGGGTCCTGAGTTGCTGTGGGTGGGGGAAAAGCCTCACTTTGGGGATCCTGGGGATTTCGGGGTGCAATGGAGGGGGTCCCCGGGGTGCAGTGGGTGGGGGATCCCACCGGGGGGGGGGCCAGATGCCCTCCCATCCCTGGGTGCAGTTGTGGGGGGATCCTGGGGTGCAGTGGGGGGGCCTCAGGGTGCAGTGGGTGGCGGAAAAGCCTCACTTTGGGGGTCCTGGGGTTCCCGGGGTGCAGTGGGGGGGGGGGGTGGGGGGTCCCCGGGGTGCTGTGGGTGGGGGTCCCACCTGCACCCCTACCCCCCCCCCCCCAGGTGCTGAAGGACCCCTCCCGGCCCAAGGCCAAGGGCAACTACTGGACGGTGGACGTCAGCCGCATCCCCCCCTCGGCCCTGCGCCTGCAGAACACGGCGGTGGCTCGGGGGGGGGACACCCCCTTCGCCCGGGACCTGACCCCCTTTATCCTCCAGGGTCACCCTTACCCCCCACGACCCCCCCTCAACCCCCCCGACCCCCCCAAACCCCCCCCCAGCAGCTTCTCCATCGCCTCCCTTCTCAGGGAATTCCCCGCCGGGGGTCAAAAAGCTTCGGGGATCCCCCCAGTGGTTCTCGGGGACCCCCCTTCAAATCTCGGGGATCCCCCTTCAAGCCTCAGGGACCCCCCCTCAAATCTCGGGGACCCCCCCGCAGCTGCTTTGTGGGGGGCTGCACCCCTTTTCCCCCTCCCTGCTGCCCCCGCCCCCCTCTCCTGGCTGCCCCCCCCACCCCGAGGTGGGAAATTGCGGGGACCCCCCCGCCCCGAATCGGACCCCGAGGGGGGGTCCCTCGTCGCACCCCCCCACCCACCCCCCCCCCCGGCTTGGGGGCAGCTCCCCACTTCTTACAGCACCTCGGTGGCCCCCAACGCCGTCGCCCCCCCGGGCGGCCCCTCCCGCCTCGCCCTGAGGTGGGGGGTGCTGCACCCCGCCCCCCCCAGCCCTCCCCCTCCCCAGCGCCTCGGGGTCCCCCCTGACCCCCACCCTGAGGAAGGGGGGGCGCAGGGGATGCCCCCCAACAAAAGCATCTTCGACGTCTGGCTCAGCCACCCCGGGGACGTCGTGAACCCCGCGCTCCATGGGTAGAACCCCACCCCCCAAAAATTGGGGGGGGGGGGAATGGGGACCCCCCCCCCCAGCACCCATAAGTGACCCCAATGCACACCCTGTGTTCCCCAATACTATGGCCCTGTCACCCCCCACCCTGTGCCCACCCGGGACCCCTTTTGCCCCCCCAAACCCCCCAAAACTGGGGCCCAGTCACCCCCACTCTGTGCCCCCCCCCCCCAGGACCCACTGCACCCCCTGACCCCCCAAAAATGGGACCCTGCCAACCCCCACCCTGTGCCCCCCCCAACCCCCCCAAAATTGGGACCCTGTCACCCCCACCCAGTGCCCCCCAGGACCCACTGTGCTCCCCTGACCCCCCAAAAATGGAACCCAGTGACCCCCACCCAGTGCCCCCCCCAACCCCCCCAAAACTGGGACCCTGTCACCCCCACCCTGTGCCCCCCCCGGGACCCACTGCACCCCCTGACCCCCCAAAACTGGGACCCAGTCACCCCCACCCTGTGCCTCCTCCAGGACCCACTGCAACCCCTGTGACCCCCCCAAAACTGGGACCCTGTCACCCCCACCCAGTGCCCCTCCCCGACCCCCCCAAAACTGGGACCCTGTCACCCCCACCCAGTGCCCCCCCCCAAGACCCACTGTGCCCCCCCAAAACCCCCACAACTGGGACCCAGTCACCCCCACCCTGTGCCCCCCCCCAGGACCCACTGCACCCCCTGTGACCCCCCCAAACTGGGACCCTGTCACCCCCACCCTGTGCCCCCCCCCAACCCCCCCAAAAGTGGGACTCTGTCACCCCCACTCTGTGCCCCCCCAGGACCCAGTGCACCCCCTGACCCCCCAAAAATGGAACCCAGTGCCCCCCCCCCAGTGCCCCCCCCAACCCCCCCAAAACTGGGACCCTGTCACCCCCACCCTCTGACCCCCCCCCGATCCCCCCAAAACTGGGACCCTGTCACCCCCACCCAGTGCCCCCCAGGACCCACTGCGCCCCCTGACCCCCCAAAACTGGGACCCAGTCACCCCCACCCTGTGCCCCCCCAGCACCCTCTGTGTCCCCCCCAAAAATGGGACCCAATAAAGAGCAGTTGGTGACAACTCAGGGTGGGGCTGTCTCTGGGGGGGGGGGGGCCCGGAAGGGGAGACCCCCCCAACACCCCCTGCACCCCCATTCCTGCCCCTCCACCCCCTGCACCCCCACTTTCTGCACCCCCTTTTTTCACCCCCACCCCTGCACCCCCCACCCCTGCACCCCCATTCCTTCCTCTCCACCCCCTGCACCCCCATTTTTGCACCCCATCCCTTCACTCCCTCTTTCTGCCCCTCCTTCCCCTGCACCCCCACTTTCTGCACCCCATTTTTCACCCCATCCCTGCACCCCAATTCCTGCCCCTCCATCCCCTGCACCTCCATTTCTGCACCCCACCCCTGCACCCCATCCCTTCACCCCACTTTCTGCCCCTGCACCCCTATTTTCAGCACCCCTATTCCTACCTCTCCACCCCTGCACCCCCATTTCTGCACCCCACTTCCTGCACCCCCTTTTTTCACCCCATCCCTGCCCCTGTACCCTCTGCACCCCCATTTCTGCACCCCACCCCTGCACCCCCATTTCCACCCCTCTACTCCAGCACCCCCACTTCTGCAACCCCACTTTCTGCACCCCCTTTTTTCACCCCCACCCCTGCACCCCCACTTTTCACGCCCCCACCCCTGCACCCCCATTCCTGCCACTCCATCCCCTGCACCCCCATTTCTGCACCCCTACTTTCTGCACCTCTTCTCCCTGCACCCCCACTTTCTGCACCCCCCTTTTTTCATCCCCACCCCTGCACCACCCACCCCTGCACCCCCATTCCTTCCTCTCCACCCCCTGCACCCCCATTTTTGCACCCCGTCCCTTCACCCCCTCTTTCTGCCCCTCCTTCCCCTGCACCCCCACTTTCTGCACCCCATTTTTCACCCCATCCCTGCACCCCAATTCCTGCCCCTCCATCCCCTGCACCCCACTTTCTCCACCCCCCCTTTCTGCACCCCCTTTTTTCACCCCCACCCCCTGCACCCCCATTCCTGATCCTCCACCCCGTGCACCCCCCTTTTCTCACCCCATCCCTTCACCCCCACTTTCTGCCCCTCCACCCCTGCACCCCTATTTTCTGCACCCCCATTCCTGCCCCTCCACCCCCTGCACCCCCATTCCTACACCCCCACATCCCCTACACCCCCATCCCTGCACCCCCTTTTTTCACCCCCATAACTGTCCCTGCACCCCCTGAACCCCCATTTCTGCACCACCACCCCCTGCACCCCCATTCCTTCCTCTCCACCCCTGCACCCCCATTTTTGCACCCCGTCCCTTCACCCCCTCTTTCTGCCCCTCCTTCCCCTGCACCCCCATTTCTGCACCCCCACTTTCTGCACCCCATTTTTCACCCCATCCCTGCACCCCAATTCCTGCCCCTCCATCCCCTGCACCCCCACTTTCTCCACCCCCACTTTCTGCACCCCCTTTTTTCACCCCCACCCCCTGCACCCCCATTCCTGCTCCTCCACCCCGTGCACCCCCCTTTTTTCACTCCATCCCTTCACCCCCACTTTCTGCCCCTCCACCCCTGCACCCCTATATTCTGCACCCCCATTCCTGCCCCTCCACCCCCTGCACCCCCATTCCTGCACCCCCACATCCCCTACACCCCCATCCCTGCACCCCCTTTTTTCACCCCCATAACTGCCCCTGCGCCCCCTGAACCCCCATTTCTGCACCTCCACCCCCTGCACCCCATTCCTTCCTCTCCACCCCTGCCCCCATTTCTGCACCCCCACTTTCTGCACCCCCTTTTTTCACCCCCACCCCTGCACCCCCACTTCTTCACCCCCAACCCCTGCACCCCATTCCTTCCTCTCCACCCCTGCCCCCATTTCTGCACCCCCACTTTCTGCACCCCCTTTTTTCACCCCCACCCCTGCACCCCCACTTCTGCACCCCCACCCCTGCACCCCCGTTCCTTCCTCTCCACCCCCTGCACCCCCATTTTTGCACCCCATCCCTTCACCCCCTCTTTCTGCCCCTCCTTCCCCTGCACCCCCATTTCTGCACCCCCACTTTCTGCACCCCATTTTTCACCCCATCCCTGCACCCCAATTCCTGCCCCTCCATCCCCTGCTCCCCCATTTCTGCACCCCACCCCTGCACCCCGTCCCTTCACCCCACTTTCTGCCCCTGCACCCCTATTTTCAGCACCCCTATTCCTACCTCTCCACCCCTGCACCCCCATTTCTGCACCCCACTTCCTGCACCCCCTTTTTTCACCCCATCCCTGCTCCTATACCCTCTGCACCCCCATTTCTGCACCCCACCCCTGCACCCCCATTTCCACCCCTCTACTCCTGCACCCCCACTTCTGCACCCCCACTTTCTGCACCCCCTTTTTTCACCCCCACCCCTGCACCCCCACTTTTCATACCCCCACCCCTGCACCCCCATTCCTGCCACTCCATCCCCTGCACCCCCATTTCTGCACCCCTACTTTCTGCACCTCTTCTCCCTGCACCCCCACTTTCTGCACCCCCCTTTTTTCATCCCCATCACTGCACCCCTATTTCTGCACCCCCATTCCATCCTCCCCACCTCTGCACCCCCATTTTTGCACCCCATCCCTTCACCCCCTCTTTCTGCCCCTCCACCCCTGCACCCCCATTTCTGCACCCCCACATCCCCTCCACCCCCATCCCTGCCCCTCCACCCCCTGCACCCCCATATCCTCTACACCCCACCCCTGCACCCCCATTTCTGCACCCCCATCCCTGCACCCCAACCTCCTGCACCCCCATTCCTTCCTCTGCACCCCTGCACCCCATCCCTGCACCCCCACCCCCTGCACCCCCATTCCTGCTCCTCCACCCCGTGCACCCCCCTTTTTTCACCCCATCCCTTCACCCCCACTTTCTGCCCCTCCACCCCTGCACCCCTATTTTCTGCACCCCCATTCCTGCCCCTCCACCCCCTGCACCCCCATTCCTGCACCCCCACATCCCCTACACCCCCATCCCTGCACCCCCTTTTTTCACCCCCATAACTGTCCCTGCACCCCCTGAACCCCCATTTCTGCACCTCCACCCCCTGCACCCCCATTCCTTCCTCTCCACCCCCTGCACCCCCATTTTTGCACCCCGTCCCTTCACCCCCTCTTTCTGCCCCTCCTTCCCCTGCACCCCCATTTCTGCACCCCCACTTTCTGCACCCCATTTTTCACCCCATCCCTGCACCCCAATTCCTGCCCCTCCATCCCCTGCACCTCCATTTCTGCACCCCACCCCTGCACCCCATCCCTTCACCCCACTTTCTGCCCCTGCACCCCTATTTTCAGCACCCCTATTCCTACCTCTCCACCCCTGCACCCCCATTTCTGCACCCCACTTCCTGCACCCCCTTTTTTCACCCCATCCCTGCCCCTGTACCCTCTGCACCCCCATTTCTGCACCCCACCCCTGCACCCCCATTTCCACCCCTCTACCCCTGCACCCCCACTTCTGCACCCCCACTTTCTGCACCCCCTTTTTTCACCCCCACCCCTGCACCCCCACTTTTCATACCCCCACCCCTGCACCCCCATTCCTGCCACTCCATCCCCTGCACCCCCATTTCTGCACCCCTACTTTCTGCACCTCTTCTCCCTGCACCCCCACTTTCTGCACCCTCTTTTTTCATCCCCGTCACTGCACCCCCATTTTTGCACCCCCATTCCATCCTCTCCACCCCTGCACCCCCATCCCTGCACCCCCATTTCTGCACCCCCCTTTTTCACCCCATTCCTGCAACCCCACCCCTGCACCCCACCCCTTCACCCCCACTTTCTGCCCCTCCACCCCTGCACCCCTATTTTCTGCACCCCCATTCCTGCCCCTCCATCTCCTGCACCCCATTTCTGCATCCCCACATCCCCTGCACCCCCACATCCCCTGCACCCCCATTCCTGCCCCCCCTTTTTCACCCCCATCACTGCCCCTGAACCCCCTGAACCCCCATTTCTGCCCCCTCACCCCCTGCACCACATTCCTTCCCCTCCACCCTGTGCACCCCCCTTTTTCAGCCCCATCCCTGCACCCCAAATCCTGCCCCTCCATCCCCTGCACCCCCATTCCTGCACCCCCAACCCCTGCACCCCATCCCTTCACCCCCACTTTCTGCCCCTACACCCCTGCACCCCCATTTCTGCACCCCCACATCCCCTCCACCCCCATCCCTGCCCCTCCACCCCCTGCACCCCCATATCCTCTACACCCCACCCCTGCACCCCCATTTCTGCACCCCATCCCTGCACCCCGACCCCCTGCACCCCTATTCCTGCTTCTCCACCCCGTGCACCCCCCTTTTTTCACCCCATCTCTTCACCCCCACTTTCTGCCCCTCCACCCATGCACCCCTATTTTCTGCACCCCCACTTTCTGCACCCCCTTTTTTTCACCCAATCCCTGCCCCTGCACCCCCATTTCTGCAACCCACATGCCCTGCACCCCAACCCCTGCACCCCCATTCCTTCCTCTGCACCCCCTCCACCCCCATTTTTGCACCCCGTCACTTCACCCCCTCTTTCTGCCCCTCCTTCCACTGCCCCTCCTTCCCCTGCACCCCCATTTCTGCACCCCATTTTTCACCCCATCCCTGCACCCCAATTCCTGCCCCTCCTTCCCCTGCACCCCCATTTCTGCACCCCACCCCTGCACCCCATCCCTTCACCCCACTTTCTGCCCCTGCACCCCTATTTTCAGCACCCCTATTCCTACCTCTCCACCCCTGCACCCCCACTTCTGCACCCCCACTTCCTGCACCTCCTTTTTTCACCCCCATCCCTGCACCCCCTCTTCTGCACCCCCACCCCTGCACCCCCATTCCTTCCTCTCCACCCCCTACACCCCCATTTTTGCACCCTGTCCCTTCACCCCCTCTTTCTGCCCCTCCTTCCCCTGCACCCCCATTTCTGCACCCCCACTTTCTGCACCCCATTTTTCAACCCATCCCTGCACCCCAATTCCTGCCCCTCCATCCCCTGCACCCCCATTTCTGCACCCCACCCCTGCACCCCATCCCTTCACCCCACTTTCTGCCCCTGCACCCCTATTTTCAGCACCCCTATTCCTACCTCTCCACCCCTGCACCCCCATTTCTGCACCCCACTTCCTGCACCCCCTTTTTTTCACCCCATCCCTGCCCCTGTACCCTCTGCACCCCCATTTTTGCACCCCACCCCTGCACCCCCATTTCCACCCCTCTACTCCTGCACCCCCACTTCTGCACCCCCACTTTCTGCACCCCCTTTTTTCACCCCCACCCCTGCACCCCCACTTTTCATACCCCCACCCCTGCACCCCCATTCCTGCCACTCCATCCCCTGCACCCCCATTTCTGCACCCCCACTTTCTGCACCACTTCTCCCTGCACCCCCACTTTCTGCACCCCCCTTTTTTCATCCCCATCACTGCAACCCCCTTTCTGCACCCCCATTCCATCCTCCCCACCCCTGCACCCCCATTTTTGCACCCCAACCCTTCACCCCCTCTTTCTGCCCCTCCACCCCTGCACCCCCATTTCTGCACCCCCCTTTTTCACCCCATTCCTGCACCCCCATTCCTGCACCCCCATTCCTGCACCCCCACCCCTGCACCCCATCCCTTCACCCCCACTTTCTGCCCCTCCACCCCTGCACCCCCATTTCTGCACCCCCACATCCCCTACACCCCCATCCCTGCCCCTCCTCCCCCTGCACCCCCATATCCTCTACACCCCACTCCTGCACCCCCATTTCTGCACCCCCATCCCTGCACCCCAACCTCCTGCACCCCCCATTCCTTCCTCTGCACCCCTGCACCCCATCCCTGCACCCCCACCCCCTGCACCCCCATTCCTGCTCCTCCACCCCGTGCACCCCCCTTTTTTCACCCCATCCCTTCACCCCCACTTTCTGCCCCTCCACCCCTGCACCCCTATTTTCTGCACCCCCATTCCTGCCCCTCCACCCCCTGCACCCCCATTCCTGCACCCCCACATCCCCTACACCCCCATCCCTGCACCCCCTTTTTTCACCCCCATAACTGTCCCTGCACCCCCTGAACCCCCATTTCTGCACCTCCACCCCCTGCACCCCATTCCTTCCTCTCCACCCCTGCCCCCATTTCTGCACCCCCACTTTCTGCACCCCCTTTTTTCACCCCCACCCCTGCACCCCCACTTCTGCACCCCCACCCCTGCACCCCCATTCCTTCCTCTCCACCCCCTGCACCCCCATTTTTGCACCCCATCCCTTCACCCCCTCTTTCTGCCCCTCCTTCCCCTGCACCCCCATTTCTGCACCCCCACTTTCTGCACCCCATTTTTCACCCCATCCCTGCACCCCAATTCCTGCCCCTCCTTCCCCTGCACCCCCATTTCTGCACCCCACCCCTGCCCCCCATCCCTTCACCCCACTTTCTGCCCCTGCACCCCTATTTTCAGCACCCCTATTCCTACCTCTCCACCCCTGCACCCCCACTTCTGCACCCCACTTCCTGCACCCCCTTTTTTCACCCCCATCCCTGCACCCCCTCTTCTGCACCCCGCACCCCTGCACCCCCATTCCTTCCTCTCCACCCCCTGCACCCCCATTTTTGCACCCCATCCCTTCACCCCCTCTTTCTGCCCCTCCTTCCCCTGCACCCCCACTTTCTGCACCCCATTTTTCACCCCATCCCTGCACCCCAATTCCTGCCCCTCCATCCCCTGCACCCCCACTTTCTGCACCCCCTTTTTTCACCCCCACCCCCTGCACCCCCATTTCTGCTCCTCCACCCCGTGCACCCCCCTTTTTTCACCCCATCCCTTCAACCCACTTTCTGCCCCTCCACCCCTGCACCCCTATTTCCTGCACCCCCATTCCTGCCCCTCCATCCCTCCCACCCCATCCCTGCACCCCACTTTCTGCACCCCCTTTTTTTCACACCCACCCCCTGCACCCCCACCCCCTGCACCCCCATTCCTGCTTCTCCACCCCGTGCACCCCCCTTTTTTCACCCCATCTCTTCACCCCCACTTTCTGCCCCTCCACCCATGCACCCCTATTTTCTGCACCCCCACTTTCTGCACCCCCTTTTTTCACCCAATCCCTGCCCCTGCACCCCCATTTCTGCAACCCACATGCCCTGCACCCCAACCCCTGCACCCCCATTCCTTCCTCTCCACCCCTGCACCCCCATTTTTGCACCCCATCCCTTCACCCCCTCTTTCTGCCCCTCCTTCCACTGCCCCTCCTTCCCCTGCACCCCCACTTTCTGCACCCCATTTTTCACCCCATCCCTGCACCCCAATTCCTGCCCCTCCATCCCCTGCACCCCCACTTTCTCCACCCCCCCTTTCTGCACCCCCTTTTTTCACCCCCACCCCCTGCACCCCCATTCCTGCTCCTCCACCCCGTGTACCCCCCTTTTTTCACCCCATCCCTTCACCCCCACTTTCTGCCCTTCCACCCCAGCACCCCTATTTCCTGCACCCCCATTCCTGCCCCTCTGCCCCTCCATCCCCTGCACCCCGACTCCGCCCTCCCCCCCTCCCCTCCCCCCCCGTTTCCCCCCCCCCCCCCCCCCCCCCCCCCCCGCTGGCACCGGGTGCTTTGCACAACAAAGGGCGGTGGCGCCGGATGGAAGGGGAGGGGGGGGTGATGGGGGTGGGGGGTGGGGATGGGTGCTGGGAGCACTGGGGGCACTGGGAACCTGGTCCTGATGTCCCAGGGGACCCCGACCCTGGTGACCCCAATGATGGGGGAGACCTTGAACCCAGTGACCCCGTTGACCCAAGGTGACCCCAACCCTGGTGACCCCAATGATGGGGGAGACCTTGAACCCAGTGACCCCGCTGACCCAGGGTGACCCCAACATCACTGCCTCAGGGGACCCCAAACCTGACACTCTGGGGGGACCCTGGACCTGAATCCTGGGGGACCCTGATCCTGGTGACCCCAGTGATGAGGGGGACCCCAACCCTGGTGACCCCAATGCCTTGGGGGCTCCAACCCCAATGTCTTGGGGTTACCCTGACCTCAATGACCCCAAAACCCCAGGGGACCCCAACCCTGATGTCTTGGGGTACCCTGACCCTGGCGACCCCGATGATGGGGGGGGACCCCAACCTTGGAGACCCCGATGCCTGGGGGGCTCCAACCCCAATGTCTTGGGGATACCCTGACCTCAAGGACCCCAATGCCCCAGGGGACCCCGACCCTGATGTCTTGGGGTACCCTGACCCTGGTGACCCCAATAATGGGGGGACCCTGACCCTGGTGACCCCGATGCCTGGGGGGCTCCAACCCCAATGTCTTAGGGTTACCCTGACCTCAATGACCCCAATGCCCCAGGGGACCCCGACCCTGGTGACCCCAATGATGGGGGAGACCTTGAACCCAGTGACCCCGTTGACCCCGGGTGACCCCGATATCACTGCCTCAGGGGACCCCAACCCTGACACTCTGGGGGGACCCTGGACCTGAATCCTGGGGGACCCTGATCCTGGTTGCCCCAGTGATTAGGGGGACCCCAACCCTGGTGACCCCGATGCCTTGGGGCTACAACCCCAATGTCTTGGGGATACCCTGACCTCAAGGACCCCAAAACCCCAGGGGACCCCAACTCTGATGTCTTGGGGTACCCTGACCCTGGTGACCCCGATGATGGGGTGGGACCCCCCCAACCCTGGTGACCCCGATACCTGGGGGGCTCCAACCCCAATGTCTTGGGGATACCCTGACCTCAAGGACCCCAATGCCCCAGGGGACCCCGACCCTGGTGACCCCAATGATGGGGGGGACCTTGAACCCAGTGACCCCACTGACCCAAGGTGACCCCAACATCACCTCAGGGGACCCTGACCCTGATGATCCAGGGGGACCCTGGACCTGAATCTTGGGGGACCCCGACCCTGGTGACCCCCAATGATGGGGTGGGGGATCCTTGAACCCAGTGACCCCGCTGACCCAAGGTGACCCCAACATCACTGTCCCAGGGGACCCCGACCCTGACACTCCGGGGGGACCC
>JAUMJJ010000959.1:0-21750 GCA_033556795.1 Tapera naevia | reverse complement strand
CACCATCCTTCCTACTTTTACTTGCCTCATCCACAGTAGAAGCAGGAGCAGGAACAGGATGAACAGTATACCCCCCCTTAGCCGGAAACCTTGCCCACGCTGGTGCATCCGTAGATCTGGCCATCTTCTCCCTACACTTAGCAGGAGTGTCATCAATTCTAGGAGCTATCAATTTCATCACAACCGCCATCAACATAAAACCTCCAGCCCTCTCACAATACCAAACCCCATTATTCGTATGATCTGTACTCATTACTGCCGTTCTCCTACTCCTATCACTTCCCGTACTTGCTGCTGGATCACAATACTATTAACAGATCGAAACCTAAACACTACATTCTTCGACCCCGCTGGCGGAGGAGACCCAGTTCTATACCAACACCTGTTTTGATTCTTTGGACACCCAGAAGTCTACATCCTGATCCTACCCGGCTTCGGAATTATCTCACACGTAGTAGCATACTATGCAGGCAAAAAAGAACCCTTCGGCTACATAGGAATAGTTTGGGCCATATTATCAATCGGATTCCTAGGTTTTATTGTATGAGCGCATCACATATTTACAGTAGGAATAGATGTAGATACCCGAGCATACTTTACATCAGCCACTATAATCATCGCAATCCCAACCGGTATTAAAGTATTCAGCTGACTAGCTACACTGCACGGCGGCACCATCAAATGAGACCCCCCCATGCTATGAGCCATAGGCTTCATTTTCTTATTCACCATTGGAGGCCTAACTGGAATCATCCTAGCAAACTCATCCCTAGACATTGCTCTACACGACACTTACTACGTAGTTGCCCATTTCCACTATGTATTATCAATAGGAGCAGTATTTGCTATCCTAGCAGGTTTCACCCACTGATTTCCATTATTCACCGGATATACCCTCCACCCTACATGAGCTAAAGCACACTTCGGAGTAATATTCACTGGCGTTAACCTAACATTCTTCCCACAACACTTCCTAGGCCTAGCAGGCATGCCACGCCGTTACTCCGACTATCCAGACGCATATACCCTATGAAACACCATGTCATCTATTGGCTCTCTCATCTCATTAACAGCTGTAATTATGCTAATATTTATCATCTGAGAAGCCTTCGCATCAAAACGAAAAGTAATCCAACCAGAACTCCCTACCACTAATATTGAATGAATCCACGGCTGCCCTCCACCACACCATACCTTTGAAGAACCAGCCTTTGTCCAAGTACAAGAAAGGAAGGAATCGAACCCTCATATGCTGGTTTCAAGCCAACCGCATCAAACCACTCATGCTTCTTTCTTATGAGATATTAGTAAAACTATTACATAGCCTCGTCAAGACTAAATTGTAGATGAAACCTCTACATATCTCAAATGGCTAACCCATCTCAATTCGGATTTCAAGACGCCTCCTCCCCAATCATAGAAGAACTTGTCGAATTCCACGACCATGCCCTAATAGTAGCCCTAGCAATCTGCACTCTCGTCCTCTACTTATTAACACTTATACTATTAGAAAAACTTTCCTCAAACACTGTAGATGCACAAGAAATTGAACTCATCTGGACAATCCTACCAGCAATCGTCCTTATCCTACTAGCCCTACCATCTTTACAAATTTTATATATAATAGACGAAGTGGATGAACCAGACTTAACCCTAAAAGCCATTGGCCACCAATGATATTGATCCTACGAATACACAGACTTTAAAGACCTAACATTCGACTCATACATAATCCCCACAACAGACCTTTTACCAGGACACTTCCGACTACTAGAAGTAGACCATCGAGTTGTACTTCCAACAGAATCCCACGTGCGTGTCATCATCACCGCAGGGGATGTCCTACACTCCTGAGCAGTTCCCACCCTAGGAGTTAAAACAGACGCAATCCCAGGACGACTAAACCAAACATCATTTATCACTACCCGGCCCGGAATCTTCTACGGCCAATGCTCCGAAATTTGTGGCGCAAACCACAGCTACATACCCATCGTAGTAGAATCCACTCCACTCACCCACTTCGAAAACTGATCCTCACTCCTTTCATCCTAATCATTAAGAAGCTATGCAAACAGCACTAGCCTTTTAAGCTAGAGACAGAGGAACACATACCCCTCCTTAATGACATGCCACAACTAAATCCAAACCCATGATTATCCATTATATTATTAACATGACTTACTTTCACACTAACTATTCAACCAAAACTTTTATCCTTCACCCAAACTAACCCCCCAATCAACAAACCAACCATACTTAATAAAACCACCTCATGAGCCTGACCATGACTTTAAGCTTCTTCGACCAATTTATAAGCCCATCCCTCCTAGGAATCCCACTAATCCTTATCTCAATATTATTCCCTGTGCTACTTATCCCAGCCCAAGGTAACCGATGAATTACAAACCGACTCTCTACCCTCCAATCCTGAGTTATCCACTTAATCACAAAACAACTAATAATTCCCCTAGACAAAAAAGGACACAAATGAGCCCTAATTTTAACCTCCCTTATACTATTACTACTTACAATTAACCTACTAGGCCTACTCCCATATACATTCACCCCCACCACCCAACTATCAATAAACATAGCCCTCGCCCTTCCTTTATGACTAGCTACCCTACTCACAGGCCTACGAAACCAACCCTCAATCTCCTTAGGCCACCTTCTCCCAGAAGGAACACCCACCCCCCTAATCCCCGCCCTAATTATAATCGAAACCATCAGTCTCCTTATTCGCCCCCTAGCCTTAGGAGTCCGACTCACAGCAAACCTCACCGCCGGCCATTTACTCATTCAACTCATCTCAACAGCAGCTGTAGTCCTTCTCCCCATTCTTCCAGCAGTATCTATACTGACTACTACCATCCTACTCCTCCTAACAATCCTAGAAATTGCAGTAGCCATAATTCAAGCTTACGTCTTTGTCCTCCTACTAACCTTATACTTACAAGAAAACATCTAATGGCCCACCAAGCACACTCATATCACATAGTAGACCCTAGCCCATGGCCCATCTCCGGAGCAGCAGCTGCTCTACTAACAACATCAGGCCTTGTCATATGATTTCACCAAAACTCCATACAACTTCTCAGCCTAGGATTATTCTCCATAATTCTTGTTATAATCCAATGATGACGAGATATTATTCGTGAGAGTACCTTCCAAGGACATCACACTCTCCCGGTCCAAAAAGGACTACGATACGGAATAATCCTATTCATTACATCCGAAGCATTCTTCTTTCTTGGATTCTTCTGAGCCTTTTTCCACTCTAGCTTAGTACCAACGCCAGAACTAGGCGGCCAATGACCCCCAGCAGGAATCAAACCACTAAACCCCATAGAAGTGCCCTTACTAAATACAGCCATTCTACTGGCTTCAGGAGTAACCGTAACATGAGCACACCATAGCATTACAGAAGGCAACCGAAAACAAGCAATCCATGCATTAACCCTAACAATCCTCCTAGGGTTCTACTTCACAGCCCTCCAAGGAATAGAATATTATGAAGCACCATTCTCAATCGCCGACGGAGTTTACGGTTCAACCTTTTTTGTCGCCACCGGATTTCACGGCCTCCACGTACTCATCGGATCATCTTTCCTCACTATCTGCCTACTACGACTAATCATATTCCACTTTACACCAAATCACCACTTCGGATTTGAAGCCGCTGCCTGATACTGACACTTCGTAGACGTCATCTGATTATTCCTCTACATAACAATCTACTGATGAGGATCCTGCTCTTCTAGTATAATTATTATAATTGACTTCCAATCTATAGAATCTGGTTCAACCCCAGAGAAGAGCAATTAACATAATCACATTTATATTCACCCTCTCCCTAACCCTAAGCATTATTTTAACCACACTAAACTTCTGAATTACTCAAATTAATCCAGATTCAGAAAAAATTATCCCCATACGAATGTGGTTTTGACCCTCTTGGCTCCGCACGTCTCCCCTTCTCTATCCGATTCTTTCTAGTAGCAATTCTATTCCTACTATTCGACCTAGAAATCGCACTACTACTACCCCTACCATGAGCCACCCAGCTCCAATCCCCTATCACTACCATAACCTGAACATCCACTATTATCCTATTACTCACCCTAGGACTTATTTATGAATGAACACAAGGTGGCCTAGAATGAGCAGAATAAACAAAAAAAGAAAGTTAGTCTAAACACGACAGTTGATTTCGGCTCAACAGATCATAGCTAAGCCCTATGACTTTCTTAATGTCACTCATACACTTAAGTTTCTACTCTACCTTCACCCTGAGCAGCCTAGGACTCGCTTTCCACCGCACTCACCTAATCTCAGCCCTACTATGCCTAGAAAGCATGATACTCTCCATATACGTGGCCCTAACTGTCTGACCAGTCGAAAACCAAACACCCTCTCACACTCTAATGCCAATCCTAATATTAGCATTTTCGGCTTGCGAAGCAGGTACAGGCCTGGCAATATTAGTAGCATCCACACGAACTCATGGCTCAGATCACCTCCATAACCTAAATCTCCTACAATGCTAAAAATTATCCTACCAACAATTATACTTCTCCCAACAGCCCTACTCTCCACCCAAAAAGCCCTATGAACTAACATCACCCTACACAGCCTAATAATCGCCACCATCAGCCTACACTGACTATCCCCCACATATTTCCCACACAAAACTCTAACCCAATGAACAGGTATTGACCAAATCTCATCCCCCCTCCTTACCCTATCATGCTGATTGCTTCCCCTAATAATTATAGCAAGCCAAAACCATCTACACCACGAACCCTTAACACGCAAACGAATCTTTGCAGCCACCCTAATCATAATTCAACCATTTATTATTCTAGCCTTCTCAACCACAGAACTTATAATATTTTATATTACATTTGAAGCAACCCTCATTCCAACCCTAATCCTCATTACCCGATGGGGCAACCAACCCGAACGCCTAAGTGCTGGCATCTACCTCCTATTTTATACCCTAATTAGCTCCCTCCCACTATTAGTAACAATCCTACACCTTCACACACAAACAGGGACTCTTCACTTAACAATACTAAACTTAACCAACCTCTCACTCCCAAAATCATGAACCACTATCCTCTCAGGAATTGCACTACTAATAGCATTTATAGTAAAAGCCCCACTATACGGCCTACACTTATGACTACCAAAAGCACATGTAGAAGCCCCAATTGCAGGCTCCATGCTTCTAGCAGCACTACTTCTAAAGCTCGGAGGATATGGCATTATACGGATTACTATCCTAATAAACCCCACATTAAACTCACTACAATACCCATTCCTTGCTTTATCTTTATGAGGAGCACTCATAACCAGCTCAATCTGCCTACGCCAAACTGACTTAAAAGCACTCATCGCCTACTCATCTGTCAGCCACATAGGCCTAGTTATCGCTGCAAGCCTAATCCAAACTAACTGATCCTTCTCAGGCGCAATAATCCTCATAATCTCCCACGGCCTCACCTCCTCAATACTATTCTGTCTGGCCAACACAAACTATGAACGTACCCATAGCCGAATCTTATTATTAACACGCAGCCTACAGCCACTCCTACCACTAACAGCAACCTGATGACTACTAGCCAATCTATCAAACATAGCCCTGCCACCAACAACAAATTTAATAGCTGAACTCACCATCATAATTGCCCTATTCAACTGATCAATACTTACAATCATCCTAACTGGACTCGCAACACTACTTACCGCAGCATACACCCTATTTATACTACTGACTACCCAACGAGGAATTTTACCAACCAACATCACATCTATTCAGAACTTTACCACACGTGAACACCTCCTAATAACCCTACACATCATACCTATACTCCTCTTAATCCTTAAACCAGAACTTATCTCAGGAGCCTTCCTATGCAAGTATAGTTTAAACCAAACATTAGACTGTGATTCTAAAAATAGAAGTTAAAACCTTCTTACCTGCCGAGGGGAGGTTCAACCAACAGGAACTGCTAATTCCTGTATCTGAGTCTAAAATCTCAGCCCCCTGTACTTTTAAAGGATAACAGTAATCCGCTGGTCTTAGGAACCACTAATCTTGGTGCAAATCCAAGTAAAAGTAGTGGAAACCATCCTAATTATTAACACCTCTATACTTCTCACACTAGCATTAATCCTAATCCCCACACTACTAACCCTATTAACAAAAAATTACAAGAACTCCCCCAGCTCAATTACCAAAACCGTCAAAACTGCCTTTCTCACCAGCCTAATCCCCACCACACTATTCCTATACTCTGGCATAGACAGCATTATCTCCATCTGAGAATGAAAATTCATTATAAACTTTAAAATCCCAATAAACCTTAAAATTGACCAATACTCAATAATATTTTTTCCCATTGCACTATTTGTAACATGATCTATTCTACAATTCGCCTCCTGATATATAGCTACAGAACCATACATTACAAAATTCTTCTCATACTTACTAATATTCCTAACTGCAATATTAACACTAACAATCGCCAACAACCTATTTTTACTTTTCATCGGATGAGAGGGGGTAGGAATTATATCATTTCTCCTAATCGGATGATGGCAAGGCCGAGCAGAAGCCAATACAGCTGCTCTACAAGCTATCCTATATAACCGAATCGGAGATATCGGACTCATCCTAAGTATAGCCTGACTCGCATGCACCATAAACTCATGAGATATCCAACAAACCATGCCCAACCATACCCAAACCCCAACACTCCCATTACTAGGCCTCATCCTAGCCGCAACCGGAAAGTCAGCTCAATTTGGCCTACATCCATGACTACCAGCTGCCATAGAAGGCCCAACCCCAGTTTCCGCCCTACTCCACTCAAGTACTATAGTTGTAGCAGGAATCTTCCTCCTAATCCGAATACACCCTATACTCTCCAACAACCAAACCGCCCTAACCCTATGCTTATGTCTAGGAGCACTATCCACACTATTTGCCGCTACCTGTGCTCTAACACAAAACGACATCAAAAAAATTATTGCCTTCTCAACATCTAGCCAACTAGGACTAATAATAGTAACAATTGGACTAAACCTTCCACAGCTAGCCTTTCTACACATTTCAACCCACGCCTTCTTCAAAGCCATACTCTTCCTGTGCTCTGGATCAATTATCCACAACCTCAGTGGTGAACAAGACATCCGAAAAATAGGCGGCCTTCAAAAAATACTTCCAACAACCACCTCCTGCCTAACTATCGGAAACCTAGCCTTAATAGGAACTCCATTCTTAGCCGGATTCTACTCAAAAGATCTCATCATTGAAAGCCTAAACACATCACACCTTAATACCTGAGCACTACTCCTAACACTACTCGCCACAACATTCACCGCAACATATAGCCTACGAATAACTATTTTAGTACAAACAGGATTCCCCCGCATCCCATCAACTACCCCAATAAACGAAAACGACCCAGCAATTATTAACCCAATCACTCGACTTGCACTAGGCAGCATCCTAGCTGGCCTACTTATCACAACTTACTTCCCACCTACGAGCACCCCTCCAATAACCATACCTACATACATAAAAATTGCCGCTATACTTCTAACGATCCTAGGAACCATTCTAGCCCTCGAACTATCAAACATAACTCACGCCCTATCAAAGCCCAAACAAAACATGGCAATAAACTTCTCATCTACATTAGGCTACTTCAACCCATTACTCCACCGCCTAACCTCTACAAACCTCCTAAACACAGGACAAAAACTATCCTCCCACCTAGCCGACCTATCCTGGTACAAAAAAATAGGCCCAGAAGGACTTGCCACCCTACAAGTCATAACAACCAAAACCTCAACCAACCTACACACAGGCCTCATCAAAGCCTATTTAAGCTCATTTGCCCTATCAATCCTAATCCTCTTACTAATATACAGAACCAACACCCTAATGGCCCCAAACATACGAAAACATCACCCCCTACTAAAAATAATTAACAACTCCCTAATTGACCTCCCAACACCCTCAAATATCTCCGCCTGATGAAATTTCGGCTCTCTTCTAGGTATCTGCCTAGCAACCCAAATCCTTACAGGATTAATGCTAGCCATACACTATACCGCAGACACAACCCTAGCATTCTCCTCCGTAGCCCACATGTGCCGAGACGTCCAATATGGTTGACTACTCCGCAACCTACATGCAAATGGAGCATCAGCATTTTTCATCTGCATTTACCTTCACATCGGACGAGGCTTCTACTACGGCTCCTATCTATTCAAGGAAACCTGAAACACAGGAGTTATCCTCCTCTTAACCTTAATAGCAAC
This sequence comes from Tapera naevia, assembly GCA_033556795.1. Classification (NCBI taxonomy): domain Eukaryota; kingdom Metazoa; phylum Chordata; class Aves; order Cuculiformes; family Neomorphidae; genus Tapera; species Tapera naevia. The sequence goes on along the minus strand of JAUMJJ010000959.1, from coordinate 13,416 downwards.
CGCCTTCGTAGGATATGTTCTCCCATGGGGACAAATATCGTTTTGAGGCGCAACCGTCATCACTAACCTATTCTCAGCCATCCCATACATCGGACAGACCCTAGTAGAATGAGCTTGAGGAGGCTTCTCAGTAGACAACCCGACACTAACCCGATTTTTTGCCCTACATTTTATTCTTCCATTCATAATTGCAGGTCTCACACTAATCCACCTCACCTTCCTCCACGAAACTGGTTCAAACAACCCACTAGGACTAGCATCAGATTCAGACAAAATCCCATTCCACCCCTACTTCTCCCTAAAAGATATCCTGGGATTCATCACAATACTACTCTTCCTGACAACCCTAGCCCTCTTCTCACCAACACTACTAAGCGACCCAGAAAACTTTACCCCCCGCAAACCCACTCATCACACCCCCTCATATTAAACCAGAATGATACTTCCTATTTGCATACGCTATCCTACGCTCAATCCCAAACAAACTTGGAGGAGTCCTTGCACTCGCTGCATCTGTCCTAGTACTATTTCTAGCCCCACTCCTACATAAATCTAAACAACGCACAATAACATTTCGCCCTCTATCCCAAGTATTATTCTGAATTTTAGTCACCAATCTAATCATCCTAACATGAGTAGGCAGCCAACCAGTAGAACACCCATTCATTATCATCGGCCAACTAGCATCCCTCACCTACTTCTCTATTATTCTAATCCTCTTTCCAATCACTGCCACCCTAGAAAACAAGTTACTGAACTACTAAAATACTCTAATAGTTTATCAAAAACATTGGTCTTGTAAGCCAAAGAATGAAGATCCCACCTCTTCTTAGAGTTTTTCTTCCTCCGGGCCCCCCTCCCCCCCCGAGAGGATTTTTTGCCGGGATCTATGTACTCTAGCATACTATTCTCGTACCACATTATACATTATATCCATGTCCTAAATACATTAATATACACCTGGACACAAATCGCATTTTTCACATCCTACTTTCAAGCGCTATCCGCGTGTAACTTATTAACGGAATTTACACTCTGCCCGTACTAAAACCATGACATGCCATTCTATACATTAACGGACTTTCCCTGGACACGAGGCCTCCCGGAGGGAATGACCTTAATGGTAGCAGGACTATTCCGACGAAACTTTGTTCCGGTACAGCTTTCTAAAGTACCCGATGGATTTATTGATCGTTCACAGCACGAGAAATCCGCAACGCCTTGCACGAAGTACCTCCTCATACTAGCTTCAAGCCCATTCTTTCCACCATACACCACTGACACTACTTGCTCTTTTGCGCCTCGGGTTCCTATTTCAGGGTCATCAATTGGTAGTTGGATATATATTGGTTTTCACAGATGCAACCGAGCTCTGTCAGGGGCACTTTGCCTCGTAATCCCGACATCTTTCTGCCTTTTGTCTACTGGTTCCCTCTCTTCCCTTCGGGAGCCTTCACAGGTTGCCCATGGTAGTTAGAGCAGGAGCTTACAATCTATTTACCTGGGCTACAATGGTCCACGGGCCTTTTTATCACTTTCAGAGAATCACTCAATGAGACGGTCGACGTATCCGGGGAATCATCTCAACACTGATGCACTTTAGATAGCCCTCACATACTTGATCCGACTAGCTTAACTCCCGTGTGGCAGGATAATGCATGCATAGGGTATATGATTTTTCGATTTTCGCCCCCCCGGGCGATTTTAACAACACTAGGAATTTCCGACTAAACCATAATTTTCCACCCATCACAATTTTTATCATCACATTTCACATTTTCCCACTCTAGACAAACTACATTAATAAACAAATTCGTTACTTAACAAAAATTTTTTTACATCATACATCACAAAACATCATCAAACAATCCAGTAAAAATTCATTAAATAAACAAACACTTACATTTGTCACCATCACAAACATAATACATCAAAACATACCTCAGAAAAAAAGGAATTAAACCTTTATCACCAACTCCCAAAGCTGGTATTCTAAATTAAACTATTTTCTGATAACCCCACTAAACTGCCCGAATAGCCCCACGCGACAACCCCCGCACAACCTCCAAAACTACGAACAACGTCAACAACAAACCTCACCCCGCCACCAAGAACATCCCAAACCCCAAAGAATAAAACATTGCCACACCACTAAAATCCAACCGCACCAAAAACATACCTCCATTATCAACAGTAACTAACCCAACCTTTCAACACTCAACCACACCTCCTACAACCACACCAACAACAACAACCAAAAATAACCCAACCCCATACCCCACTACTCCCCAATCCCCCCAAGCCTCTGGAAACGGCTCCGCTGCCAAAGAAACAGAGTATACAAACACCACTAACATTCCCCCTAAATACACCATAAAAAGCACTAAAGACACAAACGAAACTCCCAAACTCAACAACCACCCACATCCTATCACAGATGCCAACACCAAACCAACCACCCCATAATATGGCGAAGGATTAGACGCAACCGCCAACCCACCCAACACAAAACCTACACCCAAGAAAAAAACAAAATAAGTCATAATAATTCCTGCTTGGCCTCTCTCCAAGATCTATGGCCTGAAAAACCATCGTTGTAAACTTCAACTACAAGAACACCCTACAAACAAACCATACATCATCATTATATTGTAAACATCATCTTTTATTACTTATCTTATACACATTTTTTCACTTTTTACACTCCACCGCCGCTGGAGTTACATTAAAATAATTCCACCACTTTGTACACCACATCACTTATTATTTACATATTTATTATATATATTTTTACCAAATATTAAAAAACCCACCTACAACAAAACAAACAACAAACAACAAACAACAAACAACAAACAACAAACAACAAACAACAAACAACAAACAACAAACAACAAACAACAAACAACAAACAACAAACAACAAACAACACAAGCCCCTTTCACGTCCTCGTAGCTTAAATAAAAGCATAGCACTGAAGATGCTAAGATGGTTAGCCCTACCTCCCCGAGGACAAAAGACTTAGTCCTAACCTTACCGTTAGTTCTTGCTAGATATATACATGCAAGTATCCGCATTCCAGTGTAAATGCCCTTAGCCTTCTTGTCAAGATAAAAGGAGCAGGTATCAGGCACACCCCATATCAAAGTAGCCCAAGACGCCTTGCTTAGCCACACCCCCACGGGCATTCAGCAGTAATTAACATTAAGCAATAAGTGTAAGCTTGACTTAGTTATAGCAACCAGAGTTGGTAAATCTTGTGCCAGCCACCGCGGTCATACAAGAGACTCAAATTAACGGTAATACGGCGTAAAGAGTGGTACATGCAGTATCTTGACATTTAAGATCAAAATGTAACCAAGCTGTCATAAGCTCAGATTACAACTAAAGCCGCCCTAAAAGAGATCTTAAATCCTTAGACAAACTAGATCCACGAAAGCCAGGACCCAAACTGGGATTAGATACCCCACTATGCCTGGCCCTAAATCTTGATATCTTCCCATATACAAAGATATCCGCCTGAGAATTACGAGCACAAACGCTTAAAACTCTAAGGACTTGGCGGTGTCCCAAACCCACCTAGAGGAGCCTGTTCTATAATCGATAACCCACGATTTACCCAACCGACTCTAGCCCTAAGCCAGCCTACATACCGCCGTCGCCAGCTCACCTTTTTGAAAGAACAACAGTGGGCACAATAACCATACTTCGCTAACAAGACAGGTCAAGGTATAGCTTATGAGTCGGGAGCAATGGGCTACATTTCCTAACACTAGGAAACACGGAAGGGAGTGTGAAACCATTCCCGGAAGGCGGATTTAGCAGTAAATAGGGACAATGAGAGCCCCTTTAAATTGGCCCTGGGACACGTACATACCGCCCGTCACCCTCGTCACAACCACATTCCCTTAATAAATTAATACTACATTACTAGGTAAAGATGAGGTAAGTCGTAACAAGGTAAGTGTACCGGAAGGTGTACTTAGCATACCAAGGCGTAGCTACAACACCAAAGCATTCAGCTTACACCTGAAAGATATCTGCCATCACCCAGATCGCCTTGAAGCCAAACTCTAGCCCAACCCTTCATATCTAATTAACCAAAAAACTAACTTCATCACTTAACTAAAACATTCAATAAACCTAGTATAGGCGATAGAAAAGGACATCATCCGGAGCGATAGAGCCCCTGTACCGCAAGGGAAAGATGAAATAATAATGAAAACCTAAGCATATAATAGCAAAGACAAAATCTTGTACCTTTTGCATCATGATTTAGCCAGAACCACCAAGCAAAACGGATTTAAGCTTGCCCCCCCGAAACCCAAGCGAGCTACTCACGAGCAGCTATACATGAGCGAACCCGTCTCTGTCGCAAAAGAGTGGGATGACTCGTTAGTAGAGGTGAAAAGCCAACCGAGCTGGGTGATAGCTGGTTGCCTGTGAAACGAATTTAAGTTCTCTCTAGACCTCCCTCTAAGGAAACCTAACCAAACCCCCATGTAGAAGGTCAAGAGTAATTTAAAGGGGGTACAGCCCCTTTAAAAAAGAAAACAATCTCCCCTAGCGGATAAACACCACACCCACATCCTTACTGTAGGCCTTTAAGCAGCCATCATTAAAGAATGCGTCAAAGCTCGCCTCTTAAAAATACTAAAACAACATGACTCCCTTACCACTAACAGGCTAACCTATCCCTATAGAAGAACTTATGCTAAAATAAGTAACTTGGAACATTTCCCTCCCTAGCGCAAGCTTACATCATTTAATTATTAACAGACCATAATTAATACCTCAATTCTAACAAGACAAAATATTAAACATACTGTTAACCCAACCCAGGTGCGCATATTAGAAAGATTAAAATCTACAAAAGGAACTCGGCAAACCCAAGACCCGACTGTTTACCAAAAACATAGCCTTTAGCCAACCAAGTATTAAAGGTGATGCCTGCCCAGTGACAGAACGTTTAACGGCCGCGGTATCCTAACCGTGCGAAGGTAGCGCAATCAATTGTCTCATAAATCGGGACTTGTATGAATGGCTAAACGAGGTCTTAACTGTCTCCTGTAGATAATCAGTGAAATTGATCTTCCTGTGCAAAAGCAGGAATGAACCCATAAGACGAGAAGACCCTGTGGAACTTAAAAATCAATGGCCATCACCAACACTAACCAAGCCTACTAGGCCTACAACTTACTAGACAATGGCTCATATTTTTTGGTTGGGGCGACCTTGGAGAAAAACAAATCCTCCAAAAATAAGACCACAACTCTTAACTAAGAGTGACATCTCAATGTGCTAATAGTAATCAGACCCAGTACAACTGAGTAATGAACCAAGCTACCCCAGGGATAACAGCGCAATCTCCTTCAAGAGCCCATATCGACAAGGAGGTTTACGACCTCGATGTTGGATCAGGACATCCTAATGGTGCAGCCGCTATTAAGGGTTCGTTTGTTCAACGATTAACAGTCCTACGTGATCTGAGTTCAGACCGGAGCAATCCAGGTCGGTTTCTATCTATGACTAGGCCTTCCCTAGTACGAAAGGACCGGGAAAGCAGGGCCAATATTACCCAACACGCCCTCCCTCAAGTAGTGAACTCAACTAAACTACTATAATGGATATTAACATATAACCAATGCCCTAGAAAAGGGCCGCTAGCGTGGCAGAGCTTGGTAAATGCAAAAGGCTTAAGCCCTTTACCCAGAGGTTCAAGTCCTCTCCCTAGCTTTCATCAACTATGTCAAAACCCTCTACCCTTACCCTCCTCTTTATATCACTGTCCTATGCTATCCCAATTTTACTTGCTGTAGCCTTCCTAACCCTAGTAGAACGAAAAATCCTAAGCTACATACAATCCCGAAAAGGCCCAAACGTTGTAGGCCCATTTGGTTTACTACAACCTGTAGCAGATGGTGTAAAACTATTTATTAAAGAACCAATCCGACCATCTACTTCATCTCCATTCTTATTTATCGTAACCCCAATACTAGCACTACTATTGGCAATCACAATCTGAATCCCCCTCCCACTTCCATTTTCCCTAGCCGACTTGAACCTAGGACTACTATTCCTGTTAGCCATATCAAGCCTAGCCGTATACTCAATCCTATGATCTGGATGAGCCTCCAACTCAAAATATGCCCTAATCGGAGCCCTACGTGCAGTAGCACAAACAATTTCATATGAAGTTACACTAGCTATCATCCTGCTCTCCGTAATTATATTAAGCGGAAACTACTCCCTAAATACCCTCATTACCACCCAAGAACCACTTTACCTTATCTTCTCTTCCTGACCCCTTGCAATGATATGGTATATTTCAACCCTAGCCGAAACAAACCGTGCCCCATTCGACCTCACAGAAGGAGAGTCAGAACTAGTCTCCGGATTTAATGTCGAATACGCTGCAGGTCCTTTCGCTCTTTTCTTCCTAGCCGAATACGCAAACATTATACTAATAAACACACTAACCACCATTCTATTCCTCAACCCAAGTTCACTAAACCCACCCCTAGAGCTATTCCCTATTATTATAGCTACAAAAATCCTACTACTGTCCTCTGGTTTTCTATGAGTTCGCGCCTCATATCCTCGATTCCGCTACGACCAGCTCATACACCTCCTATGAAAAAATTTCTTACCACTAACACTAGCCCTATGCTTATGACACACCAGCATACCAATCTGTTATGCAGGATTACCCCCATACTCAAGACATGCCCAAGGAAATGTGCCTGAACAAAAGGATCACTATGATAAAGTGAATATAGAGGTACACTAACCCTCTCATTTCCTATCTGAACACCTTAGAAAAGTAGGACTCGAACCTACACAAAAGAGATCAAAGCTCTTCATACTTCCTCTATATTATTTCCTAGTAGAGTCAGCTAACAAAGCTATCGGGCCCATACCCCGAAAATGATGGTTTAACTCCCTCCCCTACTAATGAGCCCATATGCAAAACTAATCTTCACACTAAGTCTTATACTAGGCACAGCCATTACAATCTCAAGCAACCACTGAATTATGGCCTGAACAGGCCTAGAAATCAATACCCTAGCAATTATCCCATTAATCGCCAAATCCCATCACCCACGCGCAATTGAAGCTACAATTAAGTACTTCCTAGTCCAAGCTACTGCATCAGCACTAATCCTATTTACAAGCATTATCAATGCCTACTCAAACGGCCAGTGAGACCTCACTCAACTAAACCACCCAACAGCCTGCATTCTACTTACAACTGCAATCGCAATAAAACTTGGACTAGTACCATTTCACTTTTGATTTCCAGAAGTCATCCAAGGATCATCTATAACCACAGCACTTTTATTATCTACAATCATAAAACTGCCACCACTCACTATTTTATTTATAGTATCCCCATCCCTCCACCCAACACTACTAACCTTCATAGCCATTGCCTCTGCAGCCTTAGGGGGCTGAATAGGCCTAAACCAAACACAAACCCGAAAAATCCTAGCTTTCTCATCTATTTCCCACCTAGGCTGAATAACCATTATTCTAATCTACAGCCCTAAACTCACCATAATCAACTTCTATGTATATTCCTTACTAACCATCCCTATTTTCCTTATCCTTAATACAACTAAGTCCATAAAACTATCCACAATAATAATTTCTTGAACAAAAGCCCCAATCCTGATAGCTACCATAATATTAACCATACTATCCCTTGCAGGACTTCCCCCATTAACAGGATTCCTACCAAAATGATTTATCATCCATAATCTTACAAAACAAGAAATAACAACAACAGCAACAATCATCGCCCTCCTCTCCTTATTAAGCTTATTCTTCTATCTGCGCCTCACATATTACTCAACAATCACACTCCCACCAAACTCTGCCAATCATATAAAACAATGACACACCAATAAGACATCTAATATCCTAATTGCTATCACCACCTCCCTATCCCTCACACTCCTACCTCTATCCCCAATAATTTTAACCATTAACTAGAAACTTAGGATAAACTACAAACCGAAGGCCTTCAAAGCCTTAAACAAGAGCTAAAACCTCTTAGTTTCTGATAAGACCCGCAGGATATTAACCTACACCTTCTGAATGCAACTCAGATACTCTAATTAAGTTAGGGCCTTATACTAGACAGGCGGGCTTCGATCCCACAACATCCTAGTTAACAGCTAGACGCCTAAACCAACAGGCCTCTGTCTACACCCTAAGACTCCGGCACGTCTACAACGTACATCGATGAGCTTGCAACTCAACATGAACTTCACTACAGAGCCGATAAGAAGAGGAATTGAACCTCTGTAAAAAGGTCTACAGCCTAACGCCTCAACACTCAGCCATCTTACCTGTGACCACCACTACCCGATGATTATTCTCAACCAACCACAAAGATATCGGCACCCTATACCTAATCTTCGGTGCCTGAGCAGGTATAATCGGAACCGCCCTAAGCCTGCTTATCCGTGCAGAACTAGGACAGCCCGGAACCTTACTAGGTGACGATCAAATTTACAATGTAATTGTCACCGCACATGCCTTTGTAATAATCTTCTTTATAGTTATGCCAATTATAATCGGAGGCTTTGGAAACTGACTAGTACCCCTCATAATTGGCGCACCCGACATAGCATTCCCCCGCATAAACAATATAAGCTTTTGACTCCTACCACCATCCTTCCTACTTTTACTTGCCTCATCCACAGTAGAAGCAGGAGCAGGAACAGGATGAACAGTATACCCCCCCTTAGCCGGAAACCTTGCCCACGCTGGTGCATCCGTAGATCTGGCCATCTTCTCCCTACACTTAGCAGGAGTGTCATCAATTCTAGGAGCTATCAATTTCATCACAACCGCCATCAACATAAAACCTCCAGCCCTCTCACAATACCAAACCCCATTATTCGTATGATCTGTACTCATTACTGCCGTTCTCCTACTCCTATCACTTCCCGTACTTGCTGCTGGAATCACAATACTATTAACAGATCGAAACCTAAACACTACATTCTTCGACCCCGCTGGCGGAGGAGACCCAGTTCTATACCAACACCTGTTTTGATTCTTTGGACACCCAGAAGTCTACATCCTGATCCTACCCGGCTTCGGAATTATCTCACACGTAGTAGCATACTATGCAGGCAAAAAAGAACCCTTCGGCTACATAGGAATAGTTTGGGCCATATTATCAATCGGATTCCTAGGTTTTATTGTATGAGCGCATCACATATTTACAGTAGGAATAGATGTAGATACCCGAGCATACTTTACATCAGCCACTATAATCATCGCAATCCCAACCGGTATTAAAGTATTCAGCTGACTAGCTACACTGCACGGCGGCACCATCAAATGAGACCCCCCCATGCTATGAGCCATAGGCTTCATTTTCTTATTCACCATTGGAGGCCTAACTGGAATCATCCTAGCAAACTCATCCCTAGACATTGCTCTACACGACACTTACTACGTAGTTGCCCATTTCCACTATGTATTATCAATAGGAGCAGTATTTGCTATCCTAGCAGGTTTCACCCACTGATTTCCATTATTCACCGGATATACCCTCCACCCTACATGAGCTAAAGCACACTTCGGAGTAATATTCACTGGCGTTAACCTAACATTCTTCCCACAACACTTCCTAGGCCTAGCAGGCATGCCACGCCGTTACTCCGACTATCCAGACGCATATACCCTATGAAACACCATGTCATCTATTGGCTCTCTCATCTCATTAACAGCTGTAATTATGCTAATATTTATCATCTGAGAAGCCTTCGCATCAAAACGAAAAGTAATCCAACCAGAACTCCCTACCACTAATATTGAATGAATCCACGGCTGCCCTCCACCACACCATACCTTTGAAGAACCAGCCTTTGTCCAAGTACAAGAAAGGAAGGAATCGAACCCTCATATGCTGGTTTCAAGCCAACCGCATCAAACCACTCATGCTTCTTTCTTATGAGATATTAGTAAAACTATTACATAGCCTCGTCAAGACTAAATTGTAGATGAAACCTCTACATATCTCAAATGGCTAACCCATCTCAATTCGGATTTCAAGACGCCTCCTCCCCAATCATAGAAGAACTTGTCGAATTCCACGACCATGCCCTAATAGTAGCCCTAGCAATCTGCACTCTCGTCCTCTACTTATTAACACTTATACTATTAGAAAAACTTTCCTCAAACACTGTAGATGCACAAGAAATTGAACTCATCTGGACAATCCTACCAGCAATCGTCCTTATCCTACTAGCCCTACCATCTTTACAAATTTTATATATAATAGACGAAGTGGATGAACCAGACTTAACCCTAAAAGCCATTGGCCACCAATGATATTGATCCTACGAATACACAGACTTTAAAGACCTAACATTCGACTCATACATAATCCCCACAACAGACCTTTTACCAGGACACTTCCGACTACTAGAAGTAGACCATCGAGTTGTAATTCCAACAGAATCCCACGTGCGTGTCATCATCACCGCAGGGGATGTCCTACACTCCTGAGCAGTTCCCACCCTAGGAGTTAAAACAGACGCAATCCCAGGACGACTAAACCAAACATCATTTATCACTACCCGGCCCGGAATCTTCTACGGCCAATGCTCCGAAATTTGTGGCGCAAACCACAGCTACATACCCATCGTAGTAGAATCCACTCCACTCACCCACTTCGAAAACTGATCCTCACTCCTTTCATCCTAATCATTAAGAAGCTATGCAAACAGCACTAGCCTTTTAAGCTAGAGACAGAGGAACACATACCCCTCCTTAATGACATGCCACAACTAAATCCAAACCCATGATTATCCATTATATTATTAACATGACTTACTTTCACACTAACTATTCAACCAAAACTTTTATCCTTCACCCAAACTAACCCCCCAATCAACAAACCAACCATACTTAATAAAACCACCTCATGAGCCTGACCATGACTTTAAGCTTCTTCGACCAATTTATAAGCCCATCCCTCCTAGGAATCCCACTAATCCTTATCTCAATATTATTCCCTGTGCTACTTATCCCAGCCCAAGGTAACCGATGAATTACAAACCGACTCTCTACCCTCCAATCCTGAGTTATCCACTTAATCACAAAACAACTAATAATTCCCCTAGACAAAAAAGGACACAAATGAGCCCTAATTTTAACCTCCCTTATACTATTACTACTTACAATTAACCTACTAGGCCTACTCCCATATACATTCACCCCCACCACCCAACTATCAATAAACATAGCCCTCGCCCTTCCTTTATGACTAGCTACCCTACTCACAGGCCTACGAAACCAACCCTCAATCTCCTTAGGCCACCTTCTCCCAGAAGGAACACCCACCCCCCTAATCCCCGCCCTAATTATAATCGAAACCATCAGTCTCCTTATTCGCCCCCTAGCCTTAGGAGTCCGACTCACAGCAAACCTCACCGCCGGCCATTTACTCATTCAACTCATCTCAACAGCAGCTGTAGTCCTTCTCCCCATTCTTCCAGCAGTATCTATACTGACTACTACCATCCTACTCCTCCTAACAATCCTAGAAATTGCAGTAGCCATAATTCAAGCTTACGTCTTTGTCCTCCTACTAACCTTATACTTACAAGAAAACATCTAATGGCCCACCAAGCACACTCATATCACATAGTAGACCCTAGCCCATGGCCCATCTCCGGAGCAGCAGCTGCTCTACTAACAACATCAGGCCTTGTCATATGATTTCACCAAAACTCCATACAACTTCTCAGCCTAGGATTATTCTCCATAATTCTTGTTATAATCCAATGATGACGAGATATTATTCGTGAGAGTACCTTCCAAGGACATCACACTCTCCCGGTCCAAAAAGGACTACGATACGGAATAATCCTATTCATTACATCCGAAGCATTCTTCTTTCTTGGATTCTTCTGAGCCTTTTTCCACTCTAGCTTAGTACCAACGCCAGAACTAGGCGGCCAATGACCCCCAGCAGGAATCAAACCACTAAACCCCATAGAAGTGCCCTTACTAAATACAGCCATTCTACTGGCTTCAGGAGTAACCGTAACATGAGCACACCATAGCATTACAGAAGGCAACCGAAAACAAGCAATCCATGCATTAACCCTAACAATCCTCCTAGGGTTCTACTTCACAGCCCTCCAAGGAATAGAATATTATGAAGCACCATTCTCAATCGCCGACGGAGTTTACGGTTCAACCTTTTTTGTCGCCACCGGATTTCACGGCCTCCAGTACTCATCGGATCATCTTTCCTCACTATCTGCCTACTACGACTAATCATATTCCACTTTACACCAAATCACCACTTCGGATTTGAAGCCGCTGCCTGATACTGACACTTCGTAGACGTCATCTGATTATTCCTCTACATAACAATCTACTGATGAGGATCCTGCTCTTCTAGTATAATTATTATAATTGACTTCCAATCTATAGAATCTGGTTCAACCCCAGAGAAGAGCAATTAACATAATCACATTTATATTCACCCTCTCCCTAACCCTAAGCATTATTTTAACCACACTAAACTTCTGAATTACTCAAATTAATCCAGATTCAGAAAAATTATCCCCATACGAATGTGGTTTTGACCCTCTTGGCTCCGCACGTCTCCCCTTCTCTATCCGATTCTTTCTAGTAGCAATTCTATTCCTACTATTCGACCTAGAAATCGCACTACTACTACCCCTACCATGAGCCACCCAGCTCCAATCCCCTATCACTACCATAACCTGAACATCCACTATTATCCTATTACTCACCCTAGGACTTATTTATGAATGAACACAAGGTGGCCTAGAATGAGCAGAATAAACAAAAAAAGAAAGTTAGTCTAAACACGACAGTTGATTTCGGCTCAACAGATCATAGCTAAGCCCTATGACTTTCTTAATGTCACTCATACACTTAAGTTTCTACTCTACCTTCACCCTGAGCAGCCTAGGACTCGCTTTCCACCGCACTCACCTAATCTCAGCCCTACTATGCCTAGAAAGCATGATACTCTCCATATACGTGGCCCTAACTGTCTGACCAGTCGAAAACCAAACACCCTCTCACACTCTAATGCCAATCCTAATATTAGCATTTTCGGCTTGCGAAGCAGGTACAGGCCTGGCAATATTAGTAGCATCCACACGAACTCATGGCTCAGATCACCTCCATAACCTAAATCTCCTACAATGCTAAAAATTATCCTACCAACAATTATACTTCTCCCAACAGCCCTACTCTCCACCCAAAAAGCCCTATGAACTAACATCACCCTACACAGCCTAATAATCGCCACCATCAGCCTACACTGACTATCCCCCACATATTTCCCACACAAAACTCTAACCCAATGAACAGGTATTGACCAAATCTCATCCCCCCCTCCTTACC
>JAUMJJ010000958.1:0-40955 GCA_033556795.1 Tapera naevia | reverse complement strand
CAAAGTCTTCTATTTCGACTCCACACTGGGTTCATTTTCCCGAAAAACAGGTTTTTTTACACATTACTGGGTTCATTTTCCCCAAAATCATATTTTTCCCCCAAAATTGGGTTCATTTTCCCCAAAATATGTTTTTTCCACAAAAAAATGGGTTCATTCCCCTACAAATTGGGTTATCCCCACCAAACTGTGTTCATTTTCCCCAAAATCCGGTATTTTTACCCAATTACTGGGTTCATTTTCCCCAAAATCATTTTTTCCCCCCAAAACTGGGTTCATTTTCCGCATAATCAGATTTTTTCCTCCAAAACTACGTTCATTTTCCACAAAATCGTCTTTTTCCCCCCAAAACTGAGTGCATTTTCACACAAATCAGGTTTCCCCTCCAAACTGATTTCATTTTCCCCAAAATCTTCTATTTCCACTCCACACTGGGTTCATTTCCCCCAAAATAGGTTTTTTTCCTCACAAACTGGGTTCATTTCCCCAAGGTCAGGTTTTTCCTCCCAAACTCGGTTCATTTCCCTACAAGTTGATTTCCTTTTCATTTTCCTGTTCATTTTCCCTAAAATTCGGGTTTTTTTTTATCCAATTACTGGCTTCATTTTCCACAAAATCATTATTTTCCCCAAAACGGGGTTCATTTTCCTTAAAAACGGGTTTTTTTCCGCCAAAGCTGGGTTCATTTTTCACATAATCAGTTTTTTTTTTCTCCTAAACTAAGTTCATTTTCCACAAAATCCTTATTTCCCCCCAAAACTGGGATCATTTTCACACAAATCAGGTTTTCCCCTCAACACAGTGTTCATTTTCCCCAAAATAATTTTTTCCACAAAACTGGGTTCATTTTCCTTAAAAACGGGTTTTTCCCCCACACTGGGTTCATTTTCATTAAAAACGGGTTTTTCCCCCACACTGGGTTCATTTTCATTAAAAACGGGGTTTTCCCCCAAACTGGGTTCATTTTCATTAAAATCGGGTTTTCTCCCAAAACTGGGTTCATTTTCAGCATAATCAGCTCCTTTCCTCCGAAACTGGGTCTATTTTAAACAAAATCTTTTTTTCGCCCAAAAACAGGGTGCATTTTCACACAAATCAGGTTTTGCCCTCCAAACTGATTTCATTTTACCAAAATCTTCAATTTCCACACCACACTGGCTCATTTTCCCCAAAAAAGTGTTTTTTCCCCCAAAACTGGGTTCATTTTCCCCAAAATATGTTTTTCCCCACCAAAACTGGATTCATTTCCCTACAAATTGGGCTTTCCCCACCAAACTGTGTTCATTTTCCCCAAAACCCGAATTTGTATCCAATTACTGGCTTTATTTCCCAAAAATCTTCCCCACCCCCTCCAAACTGGGTACATTTTCATCAAAAACGGGTTTTTGCCCCCAAACTGGATTCATTTTCCCCATAATCAGCTTCTTTCCTCCCAAACTGGGTCCATTTTCCCCAAAATCCCTTCCCCCCCCCCAAAACTGGGTGCATTTTCACACAAATCAGGTTTTCCCCAACAAACTGGGTTCATTTTCCCGAAAATGTGGTATTTCATCTCCACTCGGGGTTCATTTTCCCTAAAATCAGTTTTTTTTCCTCCCAAACTGGGTTCATTTTCCCCAAAATCTATTTTTCCTCAAAAAACTGGGTGCATTTTTACACAAATCAAATTTTCCCGTCCAAACAGTGTTCATTTTCCCCAAAATCTGGGTTTATTTCCCAATTTCTTGGTTCATTTCCACAAAATCGGATTTTTTCCTCCCAAACTGGGTTCATTTTCCCCAAAGTCGGGTTTTTGCCAGCAAAACTCGGTTCATTTCCCTACAAGTTGCATTCCCCCCCCCCAAACAGTGTTCATTTTCCCCAAAATTTGTTTTTTTTTAACTCAGTTACTGGGTTCATTTTCCCCAAAATAATTATTTTCCCCAAAACTGGGTCATTTTTCCTTAAAAACAGTTTTTTTCTGCCAAAACTGGGTTAATTTTCCGCATAATCAGCTTTTTTCCTCCAAAACTATGTTCATTTTCCACAAAATCCTCATTTCCCCCCCAAACTGGGTTCTTTTTCACACAAACCAGGTTTTCCCCTCGAAACAGTGTTCATTTTCCCAAATTCTTCTATATCCACGCCACACTTGGTTCATTTTCCCCAAAATCCTTTTTTTCCCCCCAAAACTAGCTGTATTTCCACACAAATCAGGATTTCCCCTCCAAACTGATTTCATTTTCCCCAAAATCTCCTATTTCCACTCCACAATGGGCTCATTTTCCCCAAAATCAATCTTTTCCCCCAAAAGTCGGGTTCATTTTCCCCCAAAATATATTTTTTCCACCAGAACTGGGTTTATTTCCCTACAAATTGGGTCTCCCCCCCAAAACTGTGTTCATTTTCCCTAAAATTCGGGGGTTTTTTTATCCAATTACTGGCTTCATTTTCCCCAAAATCATTTTTTCCCCAAAACTGGGTTCATTTTCCTTAAAAATTGTTTTCCCCCCCAAAACTGGGTTCATTTTCCGCATAAATAGCTTTTATCCTCCGAAACTATGTTCTTTTTCCACAAAATCCTTATTTCCCCAAAAAACTTGGTTCATTTTCACACAAATCATGTTTTCCTCTCCAAACTGATTTCATTTTCCTCAAAATCTTCTATTTCCACACCACACGTGGTTCATTTTCCACAAAATATTTTTTTTTCCACCAAAACTGGGTTTATTTCCCTCCATATTGGGTTTTCCCCACCAAACTGGGTCCATTTTCCCCCAAATTAGTGTTTTTTACGCAATTACTGGGTTCATTTCCCCCAAAGTCATTTTTCCCCCCAAACGGTGTTCATTTTCTGCATAATCAGATTTTTTTCCTCCAAAACTAGGTTCATTTTCCACAATATCGTGTTTTCCACCGCAAACTAACGATTGATTTTAAAGCATCCCGGACTTGTTCATCCATGAATAGGTTCTAAAAGAGAAAGCATATACCCGGCAGGGTATTTCTCTCTCCAAGACTGACAAATACAGGCAAAGAGAGGAGCTGCTCTTACTTCTTTGAGCAGCCTTCACAGTTTTTCCCCGGCTTTCACAGCAGGCTCCGGCTGCAAACATTACCTTGAACCGGAGACAGCGCCTTCGCTTACCGGCTCGCTCTCTAAACTGAAGCCGCTCAGAAAGCTGTCTCTGGCCGCGGTTCCACAGACATCTCGGCAGTCTGCTCTTTGCCTCTCTGAGGAACAGTCATTTCAGATTTCTAGCATCACATCAGAGCACATGAACGTGGGTCTAAAATCTTTCTCCCTCATGAACTTGCTATTTTGGACATGTTTAGCATGACATTTCATCTTCTAATTAAAGGGAAAATAATCAGATGATCTGCTCGTGCTTCAGGGACGAGGGATACCTGGTTTCCTGTCCATTCCAATCAGCCTCTGCAAACTCTTTCTAC
The DNA here is from genome assembly GCA_033556795.1 of Tapera naevia. Classification (NCBI taxonomy): domain Eukaryota; kingdom Metazoa; phylum Chordata; class Aves; order Cuculiformes; family Neomorphidae; genus Tapera; species Tapera naevia. Next base: position 37,523 of record JAUMJJ010000958.1, on the reverse strand, counting down.
TGAAACGTGGTACCACAGCCGGCAGCGAATCCTCAGCACATTCTCTGAACTGCACGGTTTTGTGTTTCTCCAAGGGAGAGCAGAAATTAACCCCTTGATTTTAATGAATCCTGGAATGTTCTTGCATAAATTGCTGCCAGAAGAGAAAGCATTTTACCGGCAGGGTATTCCTCTCTCGAAGGCTTACAAATACAGACAAACAGAGGAGCTGCTCCTGCTTTCTTGAGCAGCCTTCCAGTGTTTCCCCGGCTTTCACAGCAGGCTCCGGCTGCAAACATTACCTTGAACCGGAGACAGCGCCTTCGCTTACCGGCTCGCTCTCTAAACTGAAGCCGCTCAGAAAGCTGTCTCTGGCCGCGGTTCCACAGACATCTCGGCAGTCTGCTCTTTGCCTCTCTGAGGAACAGTCATTTCAGATTTCTAGCATCATATTAAAGCGCATCCACAACAGTTTAAGACCTTGCCTCCTACCCACCCCCGAATTTTCTATTTTGGAAATGTTTAGGCATGATATTTCATTTCCTAACAATGTTTTTAAAAGACTAATAATCGGATGATCGGTTCGTGTTCAAGGGCGAGAGATGTCCGATTATTTGTCTTTTAAAGACATTGTTAGGAGATTAGAAGTCATGCTAAAACATTTCCAAAATAGAAAATTCGGGGGTGGGTAGGAGGCAAGATTTTAGACTGCTGTGGACGCGCTTTAACATGCTGCTAGAAATCGGAAAAGACTGTTCGTCAGGGAGGCAAGCAGCAGAACGCCGGGATGTCTGTAGAACCGCGGCGAGAGGCAGCTTTCCGACCGGCTTCAGTTTAGGGAGCTAGCCGGTAAGAGAAGGCACTGTCTCCCGAACAACGTAATGTTTGCAGCTGAAGCCTACTGTGAAAGCCGGGGCTACACTGTGAAGGCTGCGCAAGAAAGCAAAAGCAGCTCGACTGTTTGCCTGTATTTGTCAGCCTTCGAGAGAGGAATAGCCTGCCGCTAAAATGCTTTCTCTTCTAGCAGCGATTCATGGAAGAACATTCTGTGATTCTTTAAAATCAAGGGGTTAGTTTCTGCTCTCCTTTGGAGAAACACAAAACCGTGCCGTTCAGAGAATGTGCTGTGGATTCCCTGCCTGCTGTTTCAGTAGAAAGAGTTTGCAGAGGCTGATGAGACTACACTGGAAAACAGGGATCCCTCGTCCTTGAAGCACGAGCAGATCATCTGATAATTTTCCCTTTAATTACATTGTTAGAAGATGAAAAGTCATGCTAAAACAATTTTCATAAATAGCAAGTTTCTAAGAGAGAAAGATTTTAGACTCATGTGCATGCGCTGCGATGTGATGCTAGATATCTGAAATGACTCCTCCTCAGAGAGGCAAGGAGCAGACAGCCGAGATGTCTGTGGAACCGCGGCCAGAGACAGCTTTCTGAGCGGTTTCAGTTTAGAGAGCCAGCCGGCAAGAGAAGGCGCTGTCTCCGGTTCAAGGTAATGTTTGCAGCCGGAATGTGGTGTGAAAGCCGGGGAAACACTGTGAAGGCTGCTCAAGAAAGCAGGAGCAGATCCTCACTTTGCCTGTATTTGTAAGCCTTCGAGAGAGGAATACCCTGCCGGTAAAAAGCTTTCTCTTCTGGCAGCTATTCATGGAAGGAAATTCCAGGATTCTTTAAATTGAAAGGGTTAGTTTCTGCACTCCCTTGGAGGAAAAACAAAACCGTGCAGTTCAGAGAATGTGTGTGAATTCGCTGCCGGCTGTTGTAACAAGTTTCAGCAGAAACAGTTTGCAGAGGCTGAAGGGAATGGACAGGAAAAAAGGCATCTCTCGTCCTAGAACACGAACAGAACATCCGATTATTTGTCTTTTAAATACATTATTAGGAGATTAGATGTCATGCTAAAACATTTCCAAAATAGAAAATTCGGGGGTGGGTAGGAGGCAAGATTTTAGACTGTTGTGGATGCGCTTTAATATGATGCTAGAAATCGGAAAAGACTGTTCGTCAGGGAGGCAAGCAGCAGACCGCCGGGATGTCTGTAGAACCGCGGCGAGAGGCAGCTTTCCGACCGGCTTTAGTTTAGGGAGCGAGCCGGTAAGAGAAGGCACTGTCTCCCGAACAACGTAATGTTTGCAGCTGAAGCCTACTGTGAAAGCCGGGGCTACACTGTGAAGGCTGCGCAAGAAAGCAAAAGCAGCTCGACTGTTTGCCTGTATTTGTCAGCCTTCGAGAGAGGACTAGCCTGCCGCTAAAATGCTTTCTCTTCTAGCAGCGATTCATGGAAGAACATTCTGTGATTCTTTAAAATCAAGGGGTTAGTTTCTGCTCTCCTTTGGAGAAACACAAAACCGTGCCGTTCAGAGAATGTGCTGTGGATTCCCTGCCTGCTGTTTCAGTAGAAAGAGTTTGCAGAGGCTGATGAGACTACACTGGAAAACAGGGATCCCTCGTCCTTGAAGCACGAGCAGATCATCTGATAATATTTCCTTTAATTACATTGTTAGAAGATGAAAAGTCATGCTAAAACAATTTTCATAAATAGCAAGTTTCTAAGAGAGAAAGATTTTAGACTCATGTGCATGCGCTGCGATGTGATGCTAGATATCTGAAATGACTGCTCCTCAGAGAGGCAAGGAGCAGACAGCCGAGATGTCTGTGAAACCGCGGCCAGAGACAGCTTTCTGAGCGGTTTCAGTTTAGAGAGCGAGCCGGTAAGAGAAGGCGCTGTCTCCGGTTCAAGGTAATGTTTGCAGCTGGAGTCTGCTGTGAAAGCCGGGGAAACACTGTGAAGGCTGCTCAAGAAAGCAGGTGCAGATCCTCTCTTTGCCTGTATTTGTCAGCCTTCGAGAGAGGAATACCCTGCCGGTAAAAAGCTTTCTCTTTGGCAGCTATTCATGGAAGGAAATTCCAGGATTCATTAAAATCAAGGAGTTAGTTTTTGAGATAAATGAACCCATTTTTGGGGGGGGGGGGGGGGGGTAAAAGGATTTTTGAGAAAGTGAACACAGTAATTGGGAATAAACCCTGATTATGGGGAAAATGAACCCAGTGTGGAGTGGAAATAGAAGCTTTTGTGGAAAATGAACCGTTTTAGGAGGGGAAAACCTGATTTGTGTGAATATGCACCCAGTTTTGGGGGAAAAATAGGATTTTGGGGAAAATGAACCCGGTTTGGGAGGAAAAAATCTGATTTTGGGGGAAATGAATCCAGTTTTGGGAGGGAAATAATGATTTTGGTGAAATTTTTGGTGTAATTTTTGGTGAATTTTTGATTTTTTTTCCCCAAAATCTTCTATTTCCTCTGAAACACTGGGTTCATTTTCCCCAAAATCAGGTTTTTTTCCCCATTACTGGGTTCATTTTCCCCAAAATAATTTTTTTCCCAATACTGATTTCATTTTCCCCAAAATAATTTTTTCCCCAAAACTGGGTTCATTTTTCCCATAATCGGGTTTTTTTCCTCCAAAACGGGGTTCATTTTCCCCAAAATTCGGGTTTTTTACCCAATTACTGGGTTCATTTTCCCAAAAATAATTTTTTTCCCCAAAATTGGGTTCATTTTCCTTAAAACCGTTTTTTTACCCAAAACTGGGTTCATTTTCTGCATAAATAGCTTTTATCCTCCGAAACTATATTCATTTTTCCACAAAATCCTTATTTCCCCCCAAAACTGGATGCTTTTTCTCCAAAATCAGGTGTTCCCCTCCAAACTGATTTCATTTTCCCCAAAATCTTCTATTTCCACTCCACACTGGGTTCATTTTCCCCAAAATCAGGATTTTTTCTCCATTACTGGGTTCATTTTCCCCAAAATCATTTTTTTCCCCAAAACTGGGTTCATTTTCCCCAAATCCAGGGTTTTCCCCCAAAACTGGGTTCATTTTCCCCAAAATCATTTTTTTTCCCCATTACTGGGTTCATTTTCCCCAAAATAATTTTTTCCCCCAAAACTGTGTTCATTTTCCTCAAAATAATTTTTTCCCCAAAACTGGGTTCCTTTTTCTCATAATCGGGTTTTTTTCCTCCCAAACGGGGTTCATTTTCCCCAAAATTCGGGTTTTTTACCCAATTACTGGGTTCATTTTCCCAAAAATAATTTTTTTTCCCCAAAATTGGGTTCATTTTCCTTAAAAACGGGTTTTTTTACCCAAAACTGGGTTCATTTTCTGCATAAATAGTTTTTATCCTCCGAAACTATATTCATTTTCCACAAAATCCTTATTTCCCCCCAAAACTGGATGCTTTTTCTCCAAAATCAGGTGTTCCCCTCCAAACAGTGTTCATTTTCTCCAAAATCTTCTATTTCCACTCCACACTGGGTTCATTTTACCCAAAATCCTTTTTCTCCCCCAAAAACTGGGTACATTTTCACACAAATCAGGTTTTCCCCTCCAAACTGATTTCATTTTCCCCAAAATCTTCAATTTCCACTCCACACTGGGTTCATTTTCCCCAAAATCATTTTTTCCCCCAAAACTGGGTTCATTTTCCCCAAAATATGTTTTTTTTCCACCAAAACATGGTTTATTTCCCTAAATATTGGGTTTTCCCCACCAAATTGTGTTCATTTTCTCCAAAACCTGGTTGTTTTGGAGAAGCCCCAATTACTGGCTTTATTTCCCAAAAAATTTGTTTTTCCCTCAAAACTGCGTTCATTTTAATCAAAAACGGGTTATCCCCTCCAAACTGGGTTAATTTTCCCCATAATCAGCTTCTTTCTTCCTAAACTGGGTTCATTTTCCCCAAAATCCTTTTTTTCCACAAAACACTGGGTGCATTTTCACACAAATCTAGTTTTCCCCTCCAGTGTTCATTTTCCCCAAAACCAGGTTTTTTTCCCCTCCAGTGTTCATTTTCCCCAAAATCGGATTTTTTCCTCCCAAACTGGGTTGATTTTCCCCAAAGTCGGTTTTTTTACAGCAAAAGTCGGTTCATTTCTCTACAAGTCTTCCCCCCCCCCAACTCTGCTGATTTTCCCCAAAATTCGGGTTTTTTTACCCAATTACTGCGTTCATTTTCCCAAAAATAATTTTTTCCCCAAAAACTGGGTTCATTTTCCTTAAAAACGTTTTTTTCCCCCAAAACTGTGTTCATTTTCCGTATAATCAGAATTTTTCCTCCGAAACTAGGTTCATTTTCCGCAAAATCCCTATTAACCCCCAAAACTGGTTACATTTTCACACAAATCAGGTTGTCCCGTCCAAACTGATTTCATTTTCCTCAAAACCTTCTATTTCCACTCCGCACTTGGTTCATTTTCCCCAAAATCAGGATTTTTCCCCATGGGAAAAACATTTTGTGTAAAATGAACCCAGGTTGGAAGTGAAGACATGATTTGTGTAAATATGCAACCAGTTTTGGGGGAAAAAAAGGATTTTGGGGAAAATGAACCCAGTTCCAGAAGAAAAAGCTGGATATGGGTAAAATGAACCCAGTTCTGGGGGAAAAAAGAGATTATGGGGGAATGAACCCAGTTATGGGGAAACTCAATTTTTAGAGAAATGAACCAAGTTTTGGTGGAAAAAAACCCGATTTAGGGGAAAATTAAACCGGTAATTGGGAAAAAACCCTGATTTCAAGGTAAATTAAACCAGTGTCGAGAGGAAGTAGAAGATTTTGAGGAAAATCAACACTGTTTTTGTGGAAAACAACCCTCTTTTTTGAGGAAAATGAACCCAGGTGGGTGGAAAGAATCCGATTTTGGGGAAATGAACCCAGTAATGGGGAAAAAACCCTGATTTTCCGGAAAATGAACCCAGTGTGGAGTGGAAATGGAAGATTTTGGGGAAAATGAAATCAGTTTGGAGGGGAAAACCTGATTGTCCCCAAAATCTTCTATTTCCACTCCACACTGGGTCCATTTTCCCGAAAAACAGGTTTTTTTACACATTACTGGGTTCATTTTCACCAAAATCATATTTTTCCCCAAAATTGGGTTCATTTTCCCCAAAATATGTTTTTTTCCACAACAATTGGGTTCATTTTCCTACAAATTGGGTTTCCCCCTCCAAACTGTGTTCATTTTCCCCAAATCCGTTTTTACAATTACTGTGTTCATTTCCCCCAAAATCATTTTTTCCCCAAAAATGGGTCCATTTTCCGCATAATCAGATTTTTTCCTCCAAAACTACGTTCATTTTCCACAAAATCCTTATTTCCCCCCAAAACTGGGTTCATTTTCACACAAATCAGGTTTTTCCCTCCAAAGAGTGTTGATTTTCCCCAAAATCTTCTATTTCCACTCCACACTGGGTTCATTTTCCCCAAAATCAGGGTTTTTTTTCCCCATTACTGGGTTCATTTTCCCAAAAATCATTTTTTACCCCCAAAACTGGCTTCATTTTCCCCAAAATATGTTTTTTCCACCAAAACTGGATTTATTTCCCTACAAATTAGGTTTTCCCCACCAAACTCTGTTCATTTTCCCCAAAATCTGAGTTTTTTACCCAATTACTGGGTTAATTTTCCCCAAAATCTTTTTTCCCCAAAACTGGGTTCATTTTTCTTAAAAACGGTTTTTTCCACCAAAACTGGGTTCATTTTCCGCATAATCAGGTTTTTCCTCTGAAACTATGTTCATTTTCCATAAAATCTTTATTTTGCCCAAAACTCGGTTCATTTTCACACAAATCAGGTTTTCCCCTCCTATCTGATTTCATTTTCCCCAAAATCTTCTACTTCCACTCCACACTGCGTTCATTTTCCCCAAAATCATTTTTTTTCCCCTAAAAATTGGGTTCATTTTCCCCATAATAAGGTTTTTTTCCTCCCAAACTGTGTTCATTTTCCCCAAAGATGGGTTTTTTCCACCAAAACTCAATCCATTTCCCTAGAAGCTGGCTTCCCACCCCCAAACTCTGCTCATTTTCCCCAAAATTCAGGTTTTTTACCCGATTATTTGGTTCATTTTCCCCAAATTCATTTTTTCACTAAAACTGGGTTCATTTTCCTTAAAAATGGGTTTTTCCCCCAAAACCGGGTTCATTTTCCGCATAAATAGCTTTTGTCCTCTGAAACTATGTTCATTTTCCACAAAATCCTTATTTCCCCCTCAAAACTCGGTTCATTTTCACACAAATCATGTTTTCCCCTCCAAACTGAGTTCATTTTCCACAAAATCTTCTATTTCCTCTCCACACTGGGTTCATTTTCCCCCAAATCAGTCTTTTTTCCCCAAAAAACTGGGTTCATTTTCCCCAAAATCATTTTTTCCCCCAAAACTGGGTTATTTTCCACCAAAATATGTTTTTTTCCACCAAAATTGAGTTTATTTCCCTACAAATTAGGTTTTCCCCACCAAACAGTGTTCATTTTCCCCAAAATCCGTTTTTTTTACCCAATTCCTGGCTTTATTTCCACAAAATCTTTTTTTTAACCCCCAAACTGGGTTCATTTTCCCCAAAATCAGCTTCTCTCCTCCAAAACTGGGTTAATTTTCCCCAAATTCCTTTTTTCCCCAAAAAAATGGGTGCATTTTAACACAAATCAAATTTTCCCCTCCAAACAGTGTTCATTTTTCACAGAATCCGGTTTTATTTTCCAATTACTGGATGCATTTCCCCAAAATATTTTTTTTTCCCAAACCTGGGTTCATTTTCACCAAAATCCGTTTTTTTCCACCAAAACTGGGTGCATTTCCATACAAATTGGGTTTCCCCCCCCAAATTGTGTTCATTGTCCCCAAAGTCTTCTATTTCGACTCCACACTGGGTTCATTTTCCCGAAAAACAGGTTTTTTTACACATTACTGGGTTCATTTTCCCCAAAATCATATTTTTCCCCCAAAATTGGGTTCATTTTCCCCAAAATATGTTTTTTCCACAAAAAAATGGGTTCATTCCCCTACAAATTGGGTTATCCCCACCAAACTGTGTTCATTTTCCCCAAAATCCGGTATTTTTACCCAATTACTGGGTTCATTTTCCCCAAAATCATTTTTTCCCCCCAAAACTGGGTTCATTTTCCGCATAATCAGATTTTTTCCTCCAAAACTACGTTCATTTTCCACAAAATCGTCTTTTTCCCCCCAAAACTGAGTGCATTTTCACACAAATCAGGTTTCCCCTCCAAACTGATTTCATTTTCCCCAAAATCTTCTATTTCCACTCCACACTGGGTTCATTTCCCCCAAAATAGGTTTTTTTCCTCACAAACTGGGTTCATTTCCCCAAGGTCAGGTTTTTCCTCCCAAACTCGGTTCATTTCCCTACAAGTTGATTTCCTTTTCATTTTCCTGTTCATTTTCCCTAAAATTCGGGGTTTTTTTTTATCCAATTACTGGCTTCATTTTCCACAAAATCATTATTTTCCCCAAAACGGGGTTCATTTTCCTTAAAAACGGGTTTTTTTCCGCCAAAGCTGGGTTCATTTTTCACATAATCAGTTTTTTTTTTCTCCTAAACTAAGTTCATTTTCCACAAAATCCTTATTTCCCCCCAAAACTGGGATCATTTTCACACAAATCAGGTTTTCCCCTCAACACAGTGTTCATTTTCCCCAAAATAATTTTTTCCACAAAACTGGGTTCATTTTCCTTAAAAACGGGTTTTTCCCCCACACTGGGTTCATTTTCATTAAAAACGGGTTTTTCCCCCACACTGGGTTCATTTTCATTAAAAACGGGGTTTTCCCCCAAACTGGGTTCATTTTCATTAAAATCGGGTTTTCTCCCAAAACTGGGTTCATTTTCAGCATAATCAGCTCCTTTCCTCCGAAACTGGGTCTATTTTAAACAAAATCTTTTTTTCGCCCAAAAACAGGGTGCATTTTCACACAAATCAGGTTTTGCCCTCCAAACTGATTTCATTTTACCAAAATCTTCAATTTCCACACCACACTGGGCTCATTTTCCCCAAAAAAGTGTTTTTTCCCCCAAAACTGGGTTCATTTTCCCCAAAATATGTTTTTCCCCACCAAAACTGGATTCATTTCCCTACAAATTGGGCTTTCCCCACCAAACTGTGTTCATTTTCCCCAAAACCCGAATTTGTATCCAATTACTGGCTTTATTTCCCAAAAATCTTCCCCACCCCCTCCAAACTGGGTACATTTTCATCAAAAACGGGTTTTTGCCCCCAAACTGGATTCATTTTCCCCATAATCAGCTTCTTTCCTCCCAAACTGGGTCCATTTTCCCCAAAATCCCTTCCCCCCCCCCAAAACTGGGTGCATTTTCACACAAATCAGGTTTTCCCCAACAAACTGGGTTCATTTTCCCGAAAATGTGGTATTTCATCTCCACTCGGGGTTCATTTTCCCTAAAATCAGTTTTTTTTCCTCCCAAACTGGGTTCATTTTCCCCAAAATCTATTTTTCCTCAAAAAACTGGGTGCATTTTTACACAAATCAAATTTTCCCGTCCAAACAGTGTTCATTTTCCCCAAAATCTGGGTTTATTTCCCAATTTCTTGGTTCATTTCCACAAAATCGGATTTTTTCCTCCCAAACTGGGTTCATTTTCCCCAAAGTCGGGTTTTTGCCAGCAAAACTCGGTTCATTTCCCTACAAGTTGCATTCCCCCCCCCCAAACAGTGTTCATTTTCCCCAAAATTTGTTTTTTTTTAACTCAGTTACTGGGTTCATTTTCCCCAAAATAATTATTTTCCCCAAAACTGGGTCATTTTTCCTTAAAAACAGTTTTTTTCTGCCAAAACTGGGTTAATTTTCCGCATAATCAGCTTTTTTCCTCCAAAACTATGTTCATTTTCCACAAAATCCTCATTTCCCCCCCAAACTGGGTTCTTTTTCACACAAACCAGGTTTTCCCCTCGAAACAGTGTTCATTTTCCCAAATTCTTCTATATCCACGCCACACTTGGTTCATTTTCCCCAAAATCCTTTTTTTCCCCCCAAAACTAGCTGTATTTCCACACAAATCAGGATTTCCCCTCCAAACTGATTTCATTTTCCCCAAAATCTCCTATTTCCACTCCACAATGGGCTCATTTTCCCCAAAATCAATCTTTTCCCCCAAAAGTCGGGTTCATTTTCCCCCAAAATATATTTTTTCCACCAGAACTGGGTTTATTTCCCTACAAATTGGGTCTCCCCCCCAAAACTGTGTTCATTTTCCCTAAAATTCGGGGGTTTTTTTATCCAATTACTGGCTTCATTTTCCCCAAAATCATTTTTTCCCCAAAACTGGGTTCATTTTCCTTAAAAATTGTTTCCCCCCCCAAAACTGGGTTCATTTTCCGCATAAATAGCTTTTATCCTCCGAAACTATGTTCTTTTTCCACAAAATCCTTATTTCCCCAAAAAACTTGGTTCATTTTCACACAAATCATGTTTTCCTCTCCAAACTGATTTCATTTTCCTCAAAATCTTCTATTTCCACACCACACGTGGTTCATTTTCCACAAAATATTTTTTTTTCCACCAAAACTGGGTTTATTTCCCTCCATATTGGGTTTTCCCCACCAAACTGGGTCCATTTTCCCCCAAATTAGTGTTTTTTACCCAATTACTGGGTTCATTTCCCCCAAAGTCGTTTTTCCCCCCAAACGGTGTTCATTTTCTGCATAATCAGATTTTTTTCCTCCAAAACTAGGTTCATTTTCCACAATATCGTGTTTTCCACCGCAAACTAACGATTGATTTTAAAGCATCCCGGACTTGTTCATCCATGAATAGGTTCTAAAAGAGAAAGCATATACCCGGCAGGGTATTTCTCTCTCCAAGACTGACAAATACAGGCAAAGAGAGGAGCTGCTCTTACTTCTTTGAGCAGCCTTCACAGTTTTTTCCCGGCTTTCACAGCAGGCTCCGGCTGCAAACATTACCTTGAACCGGAGACAGCGCCTTCGCTTACCGGCTCGCTCTCTAAACTGAAGCCGCTCGGAAAGCTGTCTCTGGCCGCGGTTCCACAGACATCTCGGCAGTCTGCTCTTTGCCTCTCTGAGGAACAGTCATTTCAGATTTCTAGCATCACAGCGCATGAACATGAGTCTAAAATCTTTCTCCCTCATTAACTTGCTATTTTGGAAATGTTTTAGCATGGCTTTTCATCTTCTAACAATGTAATTAAAGGGATAATTATCAGCTGATCTGCTCGTGCTTCAAGGACGAGTGATCCCTGGTTTCCTGTCCATTCCAATCAGCCTTTGAAAACTCTTTCTACTGAAACGTGGTACCACAGCCGGCAGCGAATCCTCAGCACATTCTCTGAACTGCACGGTTTTGTGTTTCTCCAAGGGAGAGCAGAAATTAACCCCTTGATTTTAAAGAATCCTGGAATGTTCTTCCATGTATCGCTGCCAGAAGAGAAAGCATTTTACCGGCAGGGTATTCCTCTCTCGAAGGCTTACAAATACAGGCAAACAGAGGAGCTGCTCCTGCTTTCTTGAGCAGCCTTCCCAGTGTTTCCCCGGCTTTCACAGCAGGCTCCGGCTGCAAACTTCACCTTGAACCGGAGACAACGCCTTCTCTTACCGGCTCGCTCTCTAAACTGAAGCAGTTCGGAAAGCTGCCTCTGGCCGCGGTTCTTCTGACATCCCGGCAGCTTGATTCTTGCTTCCCTGACGAACAGACTTTTCCGATTTCTAGCATCATATTAAAGAGCATCCACAACAGTCTAAGACCTTGCCTCCTACCCACCCCCGAATTTTCTATTTTGGAAATGTTTAGGCATGATATTTCATTTCCTAACAATGTTTTTAAAAGACTAATAATCGGATGATCGGTTCGTGTTCAAGGACGAGAGATCCCTTTTTTCCTGTCCATTCTAATCAGTCTTTGCAAACTCTTTCTACTGAAACGTGGTACCACAGCCGGCAGCGAATCCTCAGCACATTCTCTGAACTGCACGGTTTTGTGTTTCTCCAAGGGAGAGCAGAAACTAATCCCCTTCATATTAAAGAATCCTGGAATGTTCTTCCATGAATCGCGGCCAGATGAGAAAGCATTTTACCGGCAGGGTATTTCTCTCTCGAAGTCTGACAATTGCAGGCAAAGAGAGGAGCTGCTCTTGCTTCGTTGAGCAGCCTTCACAGTGTTTCCCCGGCTTTCACAGCAGGCTCCGGCTGCAAGCATTACTTTGAACCGGAGACAGCGCCTTCTCTTACCGGCTCGCTCTCTAAACTGAAACCGCTCAGAAAGCTGCCTCTGGTCTCGGTTCCACAGACATCCTGGCAGTCTGCTTCTTGCCTTTCTGACGAACAGTCATTTCAGATTTTGCGAAAAATGAACCCAGTTTGGGAGGAAAAAAGCTGATTATGGGGAAAATGAACCCAGTTTGGAGGGAAAACCCGTTTTTGACTAAAATAAACCCAGTTATGTGCGAAAATGACCCCAGTAATGGGGAAAAACACTGATTATGGGGAAAACGAACAGAGTTTGGGGGTAAGCCCAATTTGTAGGGAAAGGAACACAGTTCTGGTGGAAAAACAGATTCTGGGGAAAATGAACCCAGTTCCAGAAGAAAAAGCTGGATATGGGTAAAATGAACCCAGTTCTGGGGGAAAAAAGAGATTATGGGGGAATGAACCCAGTTATGGGGAAACTCAATTTTTAGAGAAATGAACCAAGTTTTGGTGGAAAAAAACCCGATTTAGGGGAAAATTAAACCGGTAATTGGGAAAAAACCCTGATTTCAAGGTAAATTAAACCAGTGTCGAGAGGAAGTAGAAGATTTTGAGGAAAATCAACACTGTTTTTGTGGAAAACAACCCTCTTTTTTGAGGAAAATGAACCCAGGTGGGTGGAAAGAATCCGATTTTGGGGAAATGAACCCAGTAATGGGGAAAAAACCCTGATTTTCCGGAAAATGAACCCAGTGTGGAGTGGAAATGGAAGATTTTGGGGAAAATGAAATCAGTTTGGAGGGGAAAACCTGATTGTCCCCAAAATCTTCTATTTCCACTCCACACTGGGTCCATTTTCCCGAAAAACAGGTTTTTTTACACATTACTGGGTTCATTTTCACCAAAATCATATTTTTCCCCAAAATTGGGTTCATTTTCCCCAAAATATGTTTTTTTCCACAACAATTGGGTTCATTTTCCTACAAATTGGGTTTCCCCCTCCAAACTGTGTTCATTTTCCCCAAATCCGTTTTTACAATTACTGTGTTCATTTCCCCCAAAATCATTTTTTCCCCAAAAATGGGTCCATTTTCCGCATAATCAGATTTTTTCCTCCAAAACTACGTTCATTTTCCACAAAATCCTTATTTCCCCCCAAAACTGGGTTCATTTTCACACAAATCAGGTTTTTCCCTCCAAAGAGTGTTGATTTTCCCCAAAATCTTCTATTTCCACTCCACACTGGGTTCATTTTCCCCAAAATCAGGGTTTTTTTTCCCCATTACTGGGTTCATTTTCCCAAAAATCATTTTTTACCCCCAAAACTGGCTTCATTTTCCCCAAAATATGTTTTTTCCACCAAAACTGGATTTATTTCCCTACAAATTAGGTTTTCCCCACCAAACTCTGTTCATTTTCCCCAAAATCTGAGTTTTTTACCCAATTACTGGGTTAATTTTCCCCAAAATCTTTTTTCCCCAAAACTGGGTTCATTTTTCTTAAAAACGGTTTTTTCCACCAAAACTGGGTTCATTTTCCGCATAATCAGGTTTTTCCTCTGAAACTATGTTCATTTTCCATAAAATCTTTATTTTGCCCAAAACTCGGTTCATTTTCACACAAATCAGGTTTTCCCCTCCTATCTGATTTCATTTTCCCCAAAATCTTCTACTTCCACTCCACACTGCGTTCATTTTCCCCAAAATCATTTTTTTTCCCCTAAAAATTGGGTTCATTTTCCCCATAATAAGGTTTTTTTCCTCCCAAACTGTGTTCATTTTCCCCAAAGATGGGTTTTTTCCACCAAAACTCAATCCATTTCCCTAGAAGCTGGCTTCCCACCCCCAAACTCTGCTCATTTTCCCCAAAATTCAGGTTTTTTACCCGATTATTTGGTTCATTTTCCCCAAATTCATTTTTTCACTAAAACTGGGTTCATTTTCCTTAAAAATGGGTTTTTCCCCCAAAACCGGGTTCATTTTCCGCATAAATAGCTTTTGTCCTCTGAAACTATGTTCATTTTCCACAAAATCCTTATTTCCCCCTCAAAACTCGGTTCATTTTCACACAAATCATGTTTTCCCCTCCAAACTGAGTTCATTTTCCACAAAATCTTCTATTTCCTCTCCACACTGGGTTCATTTTCCCCCAAATCAGTCTTTTTTCCCCAAAAAACTGGGTTCATTTTCCCCAAAATCATTTTTTCCCCCAAAACTGGGTTATTTTCCACCAAAATATGTTTTTTTCCACCAAAATTGAGTTTATTTCCCTACAAATTAGGTTTTCCCCACCAAACAGTGTTCATTTTCCCCAAAATCCGTTTTTTTTACCCAATTCCTGGCTTTATTTCCACAAAATCTTTTTTTTAACCCCCAAACTGGGTTCATTTTCCCCAAAATCAGCTTCTCTCCTCCAAAACTGGGTTAATTTTCCCCAAATTCCTTTTTTCCCCAAAAAAATGGGTGCATTTTAACACAAATCAAATTTTCCCCTCCAAACAGTGTTCATTTTTCACAGAATCCGGTTTTATTTTCCAATTACTGGATGCATTTCCCCAAAATATTTTTTTTTCCCAAACCTGGGTTCATTTTCACCAAAATCCGTTTTTTTCCACCAAAACTGGGTGCATTTCCATACAAATTGGGTTTCCCCCCCCAAACTGTGTTCATTGTCCCCAAAGTCTTCTATTTCGACTCCACACTGGGTTCATTTTCCCGAAAAACAGGTTTTTTTACACATTACTGGGTTCATTTTCCCCAAAATCATATTTTTCCCCCAAAATTGGGTTCATTTTCCCCAAAATATGTTTTTTCCACAAAAAAATGGGTTCATTCCCCTACAAATTGGGTTATCCCCACCAAACTGTGTTCATTTTCCCCAAAATCCGGTATTTTTACCCAATTACTGGGTTCATTTTCCCCAAAATCATTTTTTCCCCCCAAAACTGGGTTCATTTTCCGCATAATCAGATTTTTTCCTCCAAAACTACGTTCATTTTCCACAAAATCGTCTTTTTCCCCCCAAAACTGAGTGCATTTTCACACAAATCAGGTTTCCCCTCCAAACTGATTTCATTTTCCCCAAAATCTTCTATTTCCACTCCACACTGGGTTCATTTCCCCCAAAATAGGTTTTTTTCCTCACAAACTGGGTTCATTTCCCCAAGGTCAGGTTTTTCCTCCCAAACTCGGTTCATTTCCCTACAAGTTGATTTCCTTTTCATTTTCCTGTTCATTTTCCCTAAAATTCGGGGTTTTTTTTTATCCAATTACTGGCTTCATTTTCCACAAAATCATTATTTTCCCCAAAACGGGGTTCATTTTCCTTAAAAACGGGTTTTTTTCCGCCAAAGCTGGGTTCATTTTTCACATAATCAGTTTTTTTTTTCTCCTAAACTAAGTTCATTTTCCACAAAATCCTTATTTCCCCCCAAAACTGGGATCATTTTCACACAAATCAGGTTTTCCCCTCAACACAGTGTTCATTTTCCCCAAAATAATTTTTTCCACAAAACTGGGTTCATTTTCCTTAAAAACGGGTTTTTCCCCCACACTGGGTTCATTTTCATTAAAAACGGGGTTTTCCCCCAAACTGGGTTCATTTTCATTAAAATCGGGTTTTCTCCCAAAACTGGGTTCATTTTCAGCATAATCAGCTCCTTTCCTCCGAAACTGGGTCTATTTTAAACAAAATCTTTTTTTCGCCCAAAAACAGGGTGCATTTTCACACAAATCAGGTTTTGCCCTCCAAACTGATTTCATTTTACCAAAATCTTCAATTTCCACACCACACTGGGCTCATTTTCCCCAAAAAAGTGTTTTTTCCCCCAAAACTGGGTTCATTTTCCCCAAAATATGTTTTTCCCCACCAAAACTGGATTCATTTCCCTACAAATTGGGCTTTCCCCACCAAACTGTGTTCATTTTCCCCAAAACCCGAATTTGTATCCAATTACTGGCTTTATTTCCCAAAAATCTTCCCCACCCCCTCCAAACTGGGTACATTTTCATCAAAAACGGGTTTTTGCCCCCAAACTGGATTCATTTTCCCCATAATCAGCTTCTTTCCTCCCAAACTGGGTCCATTTTCCCCAAAATCCCTTCCCCCCCCCCAAAACTGGGTGCATTTTCACACAAATCAGGTTTTCCCCAACAAACTGGGTTCATTTTCCCGAAAATGTGGTATTTCATCTCCACTCGGGGTTCATTTTCCCTAAAATCAGTTTTTTTTCCTCCCAAACTGGGTTCATTTTCCCCAAAATCTATTTTTCCTCAAAAAACTGGGTGCATTTTTACACAAATCAAATTTTCCCGTCCAAACAGTGTTCATTTTCCCCAAAATCTGGGTTTATTTCCCAATTTCTTGGTTCATTTCCACAAAATCGGATTTTTTCCTCCCAAACTGGGTTCATTTTCCCCAAAGTCGGGTTTTTGCCAGCAAAACTCGGTTCATTTCCCTACAAGTTGCATTCCCCCCCCCCAAACAGTGTTCATTTTCCCCAAAATTTGTTTTTTTTTAACTCAGTTACTGGGTTCATTTTCCCCAAAATAATTATTTTCCCCAAAACTGGGTCATTTTTCCTTAAAAACAGTTTTTTTCTGCCAAAACTGGGTTAATTTTCCGCATAATCAGCTTTTTTCCTCCAAAACTATGTTCATTTTCCACAAAATCCTCATTTCCCCCCCAAACTGGGTTCTTTTTCACACAAACCAGGTTTTCCCCTCGAAACAGTGTTCATTTTCCCAAATTCTTCTATATCCACGCCACACTTGGTTCATTTTCCCCAAAATCCTTTTTTTCCCCCCAAAACTAGCTGTATTTCCACACAAATCAGGATTTCCCCTCCAAACTGATTTCATTTTCCCCAAAATCTCCTATTTCCACTCCACAATGGGCTCATTTTCCCCAAAATCAATCTTTTCCCCCAAAAGTCGGGTTCATTTTCCCCCAAAATATATTTTTTCCACCAGAACTGGGTTTATTTCCCTACAAATTGGGTCTCCCCCCCAAAACTGTGTTCATTTTCCCTAAAATTCGGGGGTTTTTTTATCCAATTACTGGCTTCATTTTCCCCAAAATCATTTTTTCCCCAAAACTGGGTTCATTTTCCTTAAAAATTGTTTCCCCCCCCAAAACTGGGTTCATTTTCCGCATAAATAGCTTTTATCCTCCGAAACTATGTTCTTTTTCCACAAAATCCTTATTTCCCCAAAAAACTTGGTTCATTTTCACACAAATCATGTTTTCCTCTCCAAACTGATTTCATTTTCCTCAAAATCTTCTATTTCCACACCACACGTGGTTCATTTTCCACAAAATATTTTTTTTTCCACCAAAACTGGGTTTATTTCCCTCCATATTGGGTTTTCCCCACCAAACTGGGTCCATTTTCCCCCAAATTAGTGTTTTTTACCCAATTACTGGGTTCATTTCCCCCAAAGTCGTTTTTCCCCCCAAACGGTGTTCATTTTCTGCATAATCAGATTTTTTTCCTCCAAAACTAGGTTCATTTTCCACAATATCGTGTTTTCCACCGCAAACTAACGATTGATTTTAAAGCATCCCGGACTTGTTCATCCATGAATAGGTTCTAAAAGAGAAAGCATATACCCGGCAGGGTATTTCTCTCTCCAAGACTGACAAATACAGGCAAAGAGAGGAGCTGCTCTTACTTCTTTGAGCAGCCTTCACAGTTTTTTCCCGGCTTTCACAGCAGGCTCCGGCTGCAAACATTACCTTGAACCGGAGACAGCGCCTTCGCTTACCGGCTCGCTCTCTAAACTGAAGCCGCTCGGAAAGCTGTCTCTGGCCGCGGTTCCACAGACATCTCGGCAGTCTGCTCTTTGCCTCTCTGAGGAACAGTCATTTCAGATTTCTAGCATCACAGCGCATGAACATGAGTCTAAAATCTTTCTCCCTCATTAACTTGCTATTTTGGAAATGTTTTAGCATGGCTTTTCATCTTCTAACAATGTAATTAAAGGGATAATTATCAGCTGATCTGCTCGTGCTTCAAGGACGAGTGATCCCTGGTTTCCTGTCCATTCCAATCAGCCTTTGAAAACTCTTTCTACTGAAACGTGGTACCACAGCCGGCAGCGAATCCTCAGCACATTCTCTGAACTGCACGGTTTTGTGTTTCTCCAAGGGAGAGCAGAAATTAACCCCTTGATTTTAAAGAATCCTGGAATGTTCTTCCATGTATCGCTGCCAGAAGAGAAAGCATTTTACCGGCAGGGTATTCCTCTCTCGAAGGCTTACAAATACAGGCAAACAGAGGAGCTGCTCCTGCTTTCTTGAGCAGCCTTCCCAGTGTTTTCCCGGCTTTCACAGCAGGCTCCGGCTGCAAACTTCACCTTGAACCGGAGACAACGCCTTCTCTTACCGGCTCGCTCTCTAAACTGAAGCAGTTCGGAAAGCTGCCTCTGGCCGCGGTTCTTCTGACATCCCGGCAGCTTGATTCTTGCTTCCCTGACGAACAGACTTTTCCGATTTCTAGCATCATATTAAAGAGCATCCACAACAGTCTAAGACCTTGCCTCCTACCCACCCCCGAATTTTCTATTTTGGAAATGTTTAGGCATGATATTTCATTTCCTAACAATGTTTTTAAAAGACTAATAATCGGATGATCGGTTCGTGTTCAAGGACGAGAGATCCCTTTTTTCCTGTCCATTCTAATCAGTCTTTGCAAACTCTTTCTACTGAAACGTGGTACCACAGCCGGCAGCGAATCCTCAGCACATTCTCTGAACTGCACGGTTTTGTGTTTCTCCAAGGGAGAGCAGAAACTAATCCCCTTCATATTAAAGAATCCTGGAATGTTCTTCCATGAATCGCGGCCAGATGAGAAAGCATTTTACCGGCAGGGTATTTCTCTCTCGAAGTCTGACAATTGCAGGCAAAGAGAGGAGCTTCTCTTGCTTCGTTGAGCAGCCTTCACAGTGTTTCCCCGGCTTTCACAGCAGGCTCCGGCTGCAAGCATTACTTTGAACCGGAGACAGCGCCTTCTCTTACCGGCTCGCTCTCTAAACTGAAACCGCTCAGAAAGCTGCCTCTGGTCTCGGTTCCACAGACATCCTGGCAGTCTGCTTCTTGCCTTTCTGACGAACAGTCATTTCAGATTTTGCGAAAAATGAACCCAGTTTGGGAGGAAAAAAGCTGATTATGGGGAAAATGAACCCAGTTTGGAGGGAAAACCCGTTTTTGACTAAAATAAACCCAGTTATGTGCGAAAATGACCCCAGTAATGGGGAAAAACACTGATTATGGGGAAAACGAACAGAGTTTGGGGGTAAGCCCAATTTGTAGGGAAAGGAACACAGTTCTGGTGGAAAAACAGATTCTGGGGAAAATGAACCCAGTTCCAGAAGAAAAAGCTGGATATGGGTAAAATGAACCCAGTTCTGGGGGAAAAAAGAGATTATGGGGGAATGAACCCAGTTATGGGGAAACTCAATTTTTAGAGAAATGAACCAAGTTTTGGTGGAAAAAAACCCGATTTAGGGGAAAATTAAACCGGTAATTGGGAAAAAACCCTGATTTCAAGGTAAATTAAACCAGTGTCGAGAGGAAGTAGAAGATTTTGAGGAAAATCAACACTGTTTTTGTGGAAAACAACCCTCTTTTTTGAGGAAAATGAACCCAGGTGGGTGGAAAGAATCCGATTTTGGGGAAATGAACCCAGTAATGGGGAAAAAACCCTGATTTTCCGGAAAATGAACCCAGTGTGGAGTGGAAATGGAAGATTTTGGGGAAAATGAAATCAGTTTGGAGGGGAAAACCTGATTGTCCCCAAAATCTTCTATTTCCACTCCACACTGGGTCCATTTTCCCGAAAAACAGGTTTTTTTACACATTACTGGGTTCATTTTCACCAAAATCATATTTTTCCCCAAAATTGGGTTCATTTTCCCCAAAATATGTTTTTTTCCACAACAATTGGGTTCATTTTCCTACAAATTGGGTTTCCCCCTCCAAACTGTGTTCATTTTCCCCAAATCCGTTTTTACAATTACTGTGTTCATTTCCCCCAAAATCATTTTTTCCCCAAAAATGGGTCCATTTTCCGCATAATCAGATTTTTTCCTCCAAAACTACGTTCATTTTCCACAAAATCCTTATTTCCCCCCAAAACTGGGTTCATTTTCACACAAATCAGGTTTTTCCCTCCAAAGAGTGTTGATTTTCCCCAAAATCTTCTATTTCCACTCCACACTGGGTTCATTTTCCCCAAAATCAGGGTTTTTTTTCCCCATTACTGGGTTCATTTTCCCAAAAATCATTTTTTACCCCCAAAACTGGCTTCATTTTCCCCAAAATATGTTTTTTCCACCAAAACTGGATTTATTTCCCTACAAATTAGGTTTTCCCCACCAAACTCTGTTCATTTTCCCCAAAATCTGGGTTTTTTACCCAATTACTGGGTTAATTTTCCCCAAAATCTTTTTTCCCCAAAACTGGGTTCATTTTTCTTAAAAACGGGTTTTTCCACCAAAACTGGGTTCATTTTCCGCATAATCAGGTTTTTCCTCTGAAACTATGTTCATTTTCCATAAAATCTTTATTTTGCCCAAAACTCGGTTCATTTTCACACAAATCAGGTTTTCCCCTCCTATCTGATTTCATTTTCCCCGAAATCTTCTACTTCCACTCCACACTGCATTCATTTTCCCCAAAAATCATTTTTTTCCCCTAAAAATTGGGTTCATTTTCCCCATAATCAGGTTTTTTTTTCCTCCCAAACTGTGTTCATTTTCCCCAAAGATGGGTTTTTTCCACCAAAACTCAATCCATTTCCCTAGAAGCTGGCTTCCCACCGCCAAACTCTGCTCATTTTCCCCAAAATTCAGGTTTTTTACCCGATTATTTGGTTCATTTTCCCCAAATTCATTTTTTCACTAAAACTGGGTTCATTTTCCTTAAAAATGGGTTTTTCCCCCAAAACCGGGTTCATTTTCCGCATAAATAGCTTTTATCCTCTGAAACTATGTTCATTTTCCACAAAATCCTTATTTCCCCCCCAAAACTCGGTTCATTTTCACA
The DNA here is from genome assembly GCA_033556795.1 of Tapera naevia. NCBI lineage: Eukaryota > Metazoa > Chordata > Aves > Cuculiformes > Neomorphidae > Tapera > Tapera naevia. The sequence goes on along the minus strand of JAUMJJ010000958.1, from coordinate 16,476 downwards.
CAAATCATGTTTTCCCCTCCAAACTGAGTTCATTTTCCACAAAATCTTCTATTTCCTCTCCACACTGGGTTCATTTTCCCCCAAATCAGTCTTTTTTCCCCAAAAAACTGGGTTCATTTTCCCCAAAATCATTTTTTCCCCCAAAACTGGGTTATTTTCCCCCAAAATATGTTTTTTTCCACCAAAATTGAGTTTATTTCCCTACAAATTAGGTTTTCCCCACCAAACAGTGTTCATTTTCCCCAAAATCCGGGTTTTTTACCCAATTCCTGGCTTTATTTCCACAAAATCTTTTTTTTACCCCCAAACTGGGTTCATTTTCCCCCAAATCAGCTTCTGTCCTCCAAAACTGGGTTAATTTTCCCCAAATTCCTTTTTTCCCCCAAAAAATGGGTGCATTTTAACACAAATCAAATTTTCCCCTCCAAACAGTGTTCATTTTTCACAGAATCCGGTTTTATTTTCCAATTACTGGATGCATTTCCCCAAAATATTTTTTTTTCCCAAACCTGGGTTCATTTTCACCAAAATCCGTTTTTTTCCACCAAAACTGGGTGCATTTCCATACAAATTGGGTTTTTCCCCCCAAACTGTGTTCATTGTCCCCAAAGTCTTCTATTTCGACTCCACACTGGGTTCATTTTCCCGAAAAACAGGTTTTTTTACACATTACTGGGTTCATTTTCCGCATAATCAGATTTTTCCCCCAAAATTGGGTTCATTTTCCCCAAAATATGTTTTTTCCACAAAAAATGGGTTCATTCCCCTACAAATTGGGTTATCCCCACCAAACTGTGTTCATTTTCCCCAAAATCCGGTATTTTTACCCAATTACTGGGTTCATTTCCCCCAAAATCATTTTTTCCCCCCAAAACTGGGTTCATTTTCCGCATAATCAGATTTTTTCCTCCAAAACTACGTTCATTTTCCACAAAATCGTCTTTTTCCCCCCAAAACTGAGTGCATTTTCACACAAATCAGGTTTCCCCTCCAAACTGATTTCATTTTCCCCAAAATCTTCTATTTCCACTCCACACTGGGTTCATTTCCCCCAAAATAGGTTTTTTTCCTCACAAACTGGGTTCATTTCCCCAAGGTCAGGTTTTTCCTCCCAAACTCGGTTCATTTCCCTACAAGTTGATTTCCTTTTCATTTTCCTGTTCATTTTCCCTAAAATTCGGGGTTTTTTTTTATCCAATTACTGGCTTCATTTTCCACAAAATCATTATTTTCCCCAAAACTGGGTTCATTTTCCTTAAAAACGGGGTTTTTTTCCGCCAAAGCTGGGTTCATTTTTCACATAATCAGTTTTTTTTCCTCCTAAACTAAGTTCATTTTCCACAAAATCCTTATTTCCCCCCAAAACTGGGATCATTTTCACACTAATCAGGTTTTCCCCTCAACACAGTGTTCATTTTCCCCAAAATAATTTTTTCCACAAAACTGGGTTCATTTTCCTTAAAAACGGGGTTTTCCCCCACACTGGGTTCATTTTCATTAAAAACGGGTTTTTCCCCCAAACTGGGTTCATTTTCATTAAAATCGGGTTTTCTCCCAAAACTGAGTTCATTTTCAGCATAATCAGCTCGTTTCCTCCGAAACTGGGTCCATTTTCAACAAAATCTTTTTTTCGCCCAAAAACAGGGTGCATTTTCACACAAATCAGGTTTTGCCCTCCAAACTGATTTCATTTTACCAAAATCTTCAATTTCCACACCACACTGGGCTCATTTTCCCCAAAAAAGTGTTTTTTCCCCCAAAACTGGGTTCATTTTCCCCAAAATATGTTTTTCCCCACCAAAACTGGGTTCATTTCCCTACAAATTGGGCTTTCCCCACCAAACTGTGTTCATTTTCCCCAAAACCCGAATTTGTATCCAATTACTGGCTTTATTTCCCAAAAATCTTCCCCACCCCCTCCAAACTGGGTACATTTTCATCAAAAACGGGTTTTTGCCCCCAAACTGGATTCATTTTCCCCATAATCAGCTTCTTTCCTCCCAAACTGGGTCCATTTTCCCCAAAATCCCTTTTCCCCCCCAAAACTGGGTGCATTTTCACACAAATCAGGTTTTCCCCAACAAACTGGGTTCATTTTCCCAAAAATGTGGTATTTCATCTCCACTCGGGGTTCATTTTCCCCAAAACCAGGTTTTTTTCCTCCCAAACTGGGTTCATTTTCCCCAAAATCTATTTTTCCTCAAAAAACTGGGTGCATTTTTACACAAATCAAGTTTTCCCGTCCAAACAGTGTTCATTTTCCCCAAAATCTGGGTTTATTTCCCAATTTCTTGGTTCATTTCCACAAAATCGGATTTTTTCCTCCCAAACTGGGTTCATTTTCCCCAAAGTCGGGTTTTTGCCAGCAAAACTCGGTTCATTTCCCTACAAGTTGCATTCCCCCCCCCCAAACAGTGTTCATTTTCCCCAAAATTTGTTTTTTTTTAACTCAGTTACTGGGTTCATTTTCCCCAAAATAATTATTTTCCCCAAAACTGGGTCATTTTTCCTTAAAAACAGTTTTTTTCTGCCAAAACTGGGTTAATTTTCCGCATAATCAGCTTTTTTCCTCCAAAACTATGTTCATTTTCCACAAAATCCTTATTTCCCCCCCAAACTGGGTTCTTTTCCACACAAACCAGGTTTTCCCCTCGAAACAGTGTTCATTTTCCCAAATTCTTCTATATCCACGCCACACTTGGTTCATTTTCCCCAAAATCCTTTTTTCCCCCCAAAACTAGCTGTATTTCCACACAAATCAGGATTTCCCCACCAAACTGATTTCATTTTCCCCAAAATCTCCTATTTCCACTCCACAATGGGCTCATTTTCCCCAAAATCAATCTTTTCCCCCAAAAGTCGGGTTCATTTTCCCCCAAAATATATTTTTTCCACCAGAACTGGGTTTATTTCCCTACAAATTGGGTCTCCCCCCCAAAACTGTGTTCATTTTCCCTAAAATTCGGGGTTTTTTTTATCCAATTACTGGCTTCATTTTCCCCAAAATCATTTTTTCCCCAAAACTGGGTTCATTTTCCTTAAAAATTGTTTTCCCCCCCAAAACTGGGTTCATTTTCCGCATAAATAGCTTTTATCCTCCGAAACTATGTTCTTTTTCCACAAAATCCTTATTTCCCCAAAAAACTTGGTTCATTTTCACACAAATCATGTTTTCCTCTCCAAACTGATTTCATTTTCCTCAAAATCTTCTATTTCCACACCACACGTGGTTCATTTTCCACAAAATATTTTTTTTCCACCAAAACTGGGTTTATTTCCCTCCATATTGGGTTTTCCCCACCAAACTGGGTCCATTTTCCCCCAAATTAGTGTTTTTTACCCAATTACTGGGTTCATTTCCCCCAAAGTCATTTTTCCCCCCAAACGGTGTTCATTTTCTGCATAATCAGATTTTTTTCCTCCAAAACTAGGTTCATTTTCCACAATATCGTGTTTTCCACCGCAAACTAACGATTGATTTTAAAGCATCCCGGACTTGTTCATCCATGAATAGGTTCTAAAAGAGAAAGCATATACCCGGCAGGGTATTTCTCTCTCCAAGACTGACAAATACAGGCAAAGAGAGGAGCTGCTCTTACTTCGTTGAGCAGCCTTCACAGTGTTTCCCCGGCTTTCACAGCAGGCTCCGGCTGCAAACATTACCTTGAACCGGAGACAGCGCCTTCGCTTACCGGCTCGCTCTCTAAACTGAAGCCGCTCGGAAAGCTGTCTCTGGCCGCGGTTCCACAGACATCTCGGCAGTCTGCTCTTTGCCTCTCTGAGGAACAGTCATTTCAGATTTCTAGCATCACAGCGCATGAACATGAGTCTAAAATCTTTATCCCTCATTAACTTGCTATTTTGGAAATGTTTTAGCATGGCTTTTCATCTTCTAACAATGTAATTAAAGGGATAATTATCAGCTGATCTGCTCGTGCTTCAAGGACGAGTGATCCCTGGTTTCCTGTCCATTCCAATCAGCCTTTGAAAACTCTTTCTACTGAAACGTGGTACCACAGCCGGCAGCGAATCCTCAGCACATTCTCTGAACTGCACGGTTTTGTGTTTCTCCAAGGGAGAGCAGAAACTAACCCCTTGATTTTAAAGAATCCTGGAATGTTCTTCCATATATCGCTGCCAGAAGAGAAAGCATTTTACCGGCAGGGTATTCCTCTCTCGAAGGCTTACAAATACAGGCAAACAGAGGAGCTGCTCCTGCTTTCTTGAGCAGCCTTCCCAGTGTTTCCCCGGCTTTCACAGCAGGCTCCGGCTGCAAACTTCACCTTGAACCGGAGACAACGCCTTCTCTTACCGGCTCGCTCTCTAAACTGAAGCAGTTCGGAAAGCTGCCTCTGGCCGCGGTTCTTCTGACATCCCGGCAGCTTGATTCTTGCTTCCCTGACGAACAGACTTTTCCGATTTCTAGCATCATATTAAAGCGCATCCACAACAGTCTAAGACCTTGCCTCCTACCCACCCCCGAATTTTCTATTTTGGAAATGTTTAGGCATGATATTTCATTTCCTAACAATGTTTTTAAAAGACTAATAATCGGATGATCGGTTCGTGTTCAAGGACGAGAGATCCCTTTTTTCCTGTCCATTCTAATCAGTCTTTGCAAACTCTTTCTACTGAAACGTGGTACCACAGCCGGCAGCGAATCCTCAGCACATTCTCTGAACTGCACGGTTTTGTGTTTCTCCAAGGGAGAGCAGAAACTAATCCCCTTCATATTAAAGAATCCTGGAATGTTCTTCCATGAATCGCGGCCAGATGAGAAAGCATTTTACCGGCAGGGTATTTCTCTCTCGAAGTCTGACAATTGCAGGCAAAGAGAGGAGCTGCTCTTGCTTCGTTGAGCAGCCTTCACAGTGTTTCCCCGGCTTTCACAGCAGGCTCCGGCTGCAAGCATTACTTTGAACCGGAGACAGCGCCTTCTCTTACCGGCTCGCTCTCTAAACTGAAACCGCTCAGAAAGCTGCCTCTGGTCTCGGTTCCACAGACATCCTGGCAGTCTGCTTCTTGCCTTCCTGACGAACAGTCATTTCAGATTTTGCGAAAAATGAACCCAGTTTGGGAGGAAAAAAGCTGATTATGGGGAAAATGAACCCAGTTTGGAGGGAAAACCCGTTTTTGACTAAAATAAACCCAGTTATGTGCGAAAATGACCCCAGTAATGGGGAAAAACACTGATTATGGGGAAAACGAACAGAGTTTGGGGGTAAGCCCAATTTGTAGGGAAAGGAACACAGTTCTGGTGGAAAAACAGATTCTGGGGAAAATGAACCAAGACTGGAGATGAAATACTACATTTTGTGTAAAATGAACCCAGGTTGGAAGTGAAGACATGATTTGTGTAAATATGCAACCAGTTTTGGGGGAAAAAAAGGATTTTGGGGAAAATGAACCCAGTTCCAGAAGAAAAAGCTGGATATGGGTAAAATGAACCCAGTTCTGGGGGAAAAAAGAGATTATGGGGGAATGAACCCAGTTATGGGGAAACTCAATTTTTAGAGAAATGAACCAAGTTTTGGTGGAAAAAAACCCGATTTAGGGGAAAATTAAACCGGTAATTGGGAAAAAACCCTGATTTCAAGGTAAATTAAACCAGTGTCGAGAGGAAGTAGAAGATTTTGAGGAAAATCAACACTGTTTTTGTGGAAAAAAACCCTCTTTTTTGAGGAAAATGAACCCAGGTGGGTGGAAAGAATCCGATTTTGGGGAAATGAACCCAGTAATGGGGAAAAAAACCTGATTTTCCGGAAAATGAACCCAGTGTGGAGTGGAAATGGAAGATTTTGGGGAAAATGAAATCAGTTTGGAGGGGAAAACCTGATTGTCCCCAAAATCTTCTATTTCCGCTCCACACTGGGTCCATTTTCCCGAAAAACAGGTTTTTTTACACATTACTGGGTTCATTTTCACCAAAATCATATTTTTCCCCAAAATTGGGTTCATTTTCCCCAAAATATGTTTTTTCCACAACAATTGGGTTCATTTCCCTACAAATTGGGTTTCCCCCTCCAAACTGTGTTCATTTTCCCCAAAATCTGTTTTTTCAATTACTGTGTTCATTTCCCCCAAAATCATTTTTTCCCCAAAAATGGGTCCATTTTCCGCATAATCAGATTTTTTCCTCCAAAACTACGTTCATTTTCCACAAAATCCTTATTTCCCCCCAAAACTGGGTTCATTTTCACACAAATCAGGTTTTTCCCTCCAAAGAGTGTTGATTTTCCCCAAAATCTTCTATTTCCACTCCACACTGGGTTCATTTTCCCCAAAATCAGTTTTTTTTTTCCCCATTACTGGGTTCATTTTCTCAAAAATCATTTTTTACCCCCAAAACTGGCTTCATTTTCCCCAAAATATGTTTTTTCCACCAAAACTGGATTTATTTCCCTACAAATTAGGTTTTCCCCACCAAACTCTGTTCATTTTCCCCAAAATCTGAGTTTTTTACCCAATTACTGGGTTAATTTTCCCCAAAATCTTTTTTCCCCAAAACTGGGTTCATTTTTCTTAAAAACGGGTTTTTCCACCAAAACTGGGTTCATTTTCTGCATAATCAGGTTTTTCCTCTGAAACTATGTTCATTTTCCATAAAATCTTTATTTTGCCCAAAACTCGGTTCATTTTCACACAAATCAGGTTTTCCCCTTCTATCTGATTTCATTTTCCCCAAAATCTTCTATTTCCACTCCACACTGCGTTCATTTTCCCCAAAATCATTTTTTTCCCCTAAAAATTGGGTTCATTTTCCCCATAATCAGGTTTTTTTCCTCCCAAACTGTGTTCATTTTCCCCAAAGATGGGTTTTTTCCACCAAAACTCAATCCATTTCCCTAGAAGTTGGCTTCCCACCCCCAAACTCTGCTCATTTTCCCCAAAATTCAGGTTTTTTACCCGATTATTTGGTTTTTTCTCCAAATTCATTTTTTCACTAAAACTGGGTTCATTTTCCTTAAAAATGGGTTTTTCCCTCAAACCGGGTTCATTTTCCGCATAAATAGCTTTTATCCTCTGAAACTATGTTCATTTTCCACAAAATCCTTATTTCCCCCTCAAAACTCGGTTCATTTTCACACAAATCATGTTTTCCCCTCCAAACTGAGTTCATTTTCCACAAAATCTTCTATTTCCTCTCCACACTGGGTTCATTTTCCCCCAAATCAGTCTTTTTTCCCCAAAAAACTGGGTTCATTTTCCCCAAAATAATTTTTTCCCCCAAAACTGGGTTAATTTTCCCCAAAATATGTTTTTTTCCACCAAAATTGAGTTTATTTCCCTACAAATTAGGTTTTCCCCACCAAACAGTGTTCATTTTCCCCAAAATCCGGGTTTTTTACCCAATTCCTGGCTTTATTTCCACAAAATCTTTTTTTTTACCCCCAAACTGGGTTCATTTTCCCCAAAATCAGCTTCTGTCCTCCAAAACTGGGTTAATTTTCCCCAAATTCCTTTTTTCCCCCAAAAAATGGGTGCATTTTAACACAAATCAAATTTTCCCCTCCAAACAGTGTTCATTTTTCACAGAATCCGGTTTTATTTTCCAATTACTGGATGCATTTCCCCAAAATATTTTTTTTTTCCCAAACCTGGGTTCATTTTCACCAAAATCCGTTGTTTTCCACCAAAACTGGGTGCATTTCCATACAAATTGGGTTTTCCCCCCCAAACTGTGTTCATTGTCCCCAAAGTCTTCTATTTCGACTCCACACTGGGTTCATTTTCCCGAAAAACAGGTTTTTATACACATTACTGGGTTCATTTTCCCCAAAATCATATTTTTCCCCCAAAATTGGGTTCATTTTCCCCAAAATATGTTTTTTCCACAAAAAAATGGGTTCATTCCCCTACAAATTGGGTTATCCCCACCAAACTGTGTTCATTTTCCCCAAAATCCGGTATTTTTACCCAATTACTGGGTTCATTTTCCCCAAAATCATTTTTTCCCCCCAAACTGGGTTCATTTTCCGCATAATCAGATTTTTTCCTCCAAAACTACGTTCATTTTCCACAAAATCGTCTTTTTCCCCCCAAAACTGAGTGCATTTTCACACAAATCAGGTTTCCCCTCCAAACTGATTTCATTTTCCCCAAAATCTTCTATTTCAACTCCACACTGGGTTCATTTCCCCCAAAATAGGTTTTTTTCCTCACAAACTGGGTTCATTTCCCTACAAGTTGATTTCCTCCCCCCCCCCCCCCCCAAACTGTGTTCATTTTCCCTAAAATTCGGGTTTTTTTTTTATCCAATTACTGGCTTCATTTTCCACAAAATCTTTATTTTCCCCAAAACTGGGTTCATTTTCCTTAAAAAAAAAGGTTTTTTTCCGCCAAAGCTGGGTTCATTTTTCACATAATCAGTTTTTTTCCACCTAAACTAAGTTCATTTTCCACAAAATCCTTATTTCCCCCCAAAACTGGGATCATTTTCACACAAATCAGGTTTTCCCCTCAACACAGCGTTCATTTTCCCCAAAATAATTTTTTCCACAAAACTGGGTTCATTTTCCTTAAAAACGGGTTTTTCCCCCAAACTGGGTTCATTTTCATTAAAAACGGGGTTTTCCCCCAAACTGGGTTCATTTTCATTAAAATCGGGTTTTCTCCCAAAACTGGGTTCATTTTCAGCATAATTAGCTCCTTTCCTCCGAAACTGGGTCCATTTTCAACAAAATCTTTTTTTTCGCCCAAAAACAGGGTGCATTTTCACACAAATCAGGTTTTGCCCTCCAAACTGATTTCATTTTACCAAAATCTTCAATTTCCACACCACACTGGGCTCATTTTCCCCAAAAAAGTGTTTTTCCCCCCAAAACTGGGTTCATTTTCCCCAAAATATGTTTTTCCCCACCAAAACTGGGTTCATTTCCCTACAAATTGGGCTTTCCCCACCAAACTGTGTTCATTTTCCCCAAAACCCGAATTTGTATCCAATTACTGGCTTTATTTCCCAAAAATCTTCCCCACCCCCTCCAAACTGGGTACATTTTCATCAAAAACGGGTTTTTGCCCCCAAACTGGATACATTTTCCCCATAATCAGCTTCTTTCCTCCCAAACTGGGTCCATTTTCCCCAAAATCCCTTTTCCCCCCCAAAACTGGGTGCATTTTCACACAAATCAGGTTTTCCCCAACAAACTTGGTTCATTTTCCCGAAAATGTGGTATTTCATCTCCACTCGGGGTTCATTTATCCTTAAAATCAGGTTTTTTTCCTCCCAAACTGGGTTCATTTTCCCAAAAATCTATTTTTCCTCAAAAAACTGGGTGCATTTTTACACAAATCAAATTTTCCCGTCCAAACAGTGTTCATTTTCCCCAAAATCTGGGTTTATTTCCCAATTTCTTGGTTCATATCCACAAAATCGGATTTTTTCCTCCCAAACTGGGTTCATTTTCCCTAAAGTCGGGTTTTTGCCAGCAAAACTCGGTTCATTTCCCTACAAGTTGCATTCCCCCCCCCCCCCAAACAGTGTTCATTTTCCCCAAAATTTGTTTTTTTTAAACTCAGTTACTGGGTTCATTTTCCCCAAAATAATTATTTTCCCCAAAACTGGGTCATTTTTCCTTAAAAACAGTTTTTTCTGTCAAAACTGGGTTAATTTTCTGCATAATCAGCTTTTTTTCCTCCAAAACTATGTTCATTTTCCACAAAATCCTTATTTCCCCCCCAAACTGGGTTCTTTTTCACACAAACCAGGTTTTCCCCTCGAAACAGTGTTCATTTTCCCCAAATTCTTCTATATCCACGCCACACTTGGTTCATTTTCCCCAAAATCCTTTTTTCCCCCAAAAACTAGCTGTATTTCCACACAAATCAGGATTTCCCCTCCAAACTGATTTCATTTTCCCCAAAATCTCCTATTTCCACTCCACAATGGGCTCATTTTCCCCAAAATCAATCTTTTCCCCCAAAAGTCGGGTTCATTTTCCCCCAAAATATATTTTTTCCACCAGAACTGGGTTTATTTCCCTACAAATTGGGTCTCCCCCCCAAAACTGTGTTCATTTTCCCTAAAATTCGGGTTTTTTTTTTATCCAATTACTGGCTTCATTTTCCCCAAAATCATTTTTTCCCCAAAACTGGGTTCATTTTCCGCATAAATAGCTTTTACCCTCCGAAACTATGTTCTTTTTCCACAAAATCCTTATTTCCCCAAAAAACTTGGTTCATTTTCACACAAATCATGTTTTCCTCTCCAAACTGATTTCATTTTCCTCAAAATTTTCTATTTCCACTCCACACTTTGTTCATTTTCCCCCAAATCAGGATTTTTTTCCTATTACTGGCTTCATTTTCCCCAAAATCATTTTTTTCCCCAAAAACTGGGTTCATTTTACCCAAAATATGTTTTTTCCACCAAAACTGGGTTTATTTCCCTACATATTGGGGTTTCCCCACCAAATTGTGTTCATTTTCCCCAAAATCTGGATTTTTACCCCAATTACTGGCTTTAATTCCTCAATTTTTTTTTTCCCTCAGAACTAGTTTCATTTTCACCAAAAACGGGTTTTCCCCCCCAAACTGTGTTCATTTTCCCCAAAATCTTCTATTTCGACTCCACACTGTGTTCATTTTCCCCAAAATCAGATTTTTTCCCCATTACTGGGTTCATTTTCCCCAAAATCATTTTTTTCCCCAAAACTGGGTTAATTTTCCCAAAAACTATGTTTTTTCCTCCAAAACTGGGTTTATTTCCCTCCATATTGGGTTTTCCCCACCAAACTGGGTCCATTTTCCCCCAAATTAGTGGTTTTTACCCAATTACTGGGTTCATTTCCCCAAAAATCTTTTTTCCCCCCAAACGGGGTTCATTTTCCGCATAATCAGATTTTTCTCCAAAATTGGGTTCATTTTCCCCAAATCCTTATTTCCCCCCAAAACTGAGTACATTTTCACACAAATCAGGTTGTCCCCTCCAAACTGATTTAATTTTCCTCAAAATCTTCCATTTCCAATCCCCACTGGGTTCATTTTCCCCCAAATCAGATTTTTTCCCCATTACTGGGTTCATTTTCTCAAAAATCTTTTTTTTCCCCAAAAACTGGGTTCATTTTCCCCAAAATATGTTTTTTCCAGCAAAACTGGGTTCATTTCCCTACAAATTGGGTTATCCCCACGAAACTGTGTTCATTTTCCCCAAAATCCGTTTTTTTTACCCAATTACTGGCTTCATTTCCCCCAAAATCTTTTTTTCCCCCCAAACTGGGTTCATTTTCCGCATAATCAGATTTTTTTCCTCCAAAACTACATTCATTTTCCACAAAATCGTTTTTTTCCCCCCAAAACTGAGTGCATTTTCACACAAATCAGGTTTCCCCTCCAAACTGATTTCATTTTCCCCAAAATAATTTTTTCCACAAAACTGGGTTCATTTTCCTTAAAAACGGGTTTTTCCCCCAAACTGGGTTCATTTTCATTAAAATCGGGTTTTCTCCCAAAACTGGGTTCATTTTCAGCATAATCAGCTCGTTTCCTCCGAAACTGGGTCCATTTTCAACAAAATCTTTTTTTCGCCCAAAAACAGGGTGCATTTTCACACAAATCAGGTTTTGCCCTCCAAACTGATTTCATTTTACCAAAATCTTCAATTTCGACTCCACACTGGGCTCATTTTCCCCAAAAAAGTGTTTTTTCCCCCAAAACTGGGTTCATTTCCCCCAAAATATTTTTTTTCCACCAAAACTGGGTTCATTTCCCTACAAATTGGGCTTTCCCCACCAAACTGTGTTCATTTTCCCCAAAACCCGGATTTGTATCCAATTACTGGCTTTATTTCCCAAAAATCTTCCCCACCCCCTCCAAACTGGGTACATTTTCATCAAAAACGGGTTTTTGCCCCCAAACTGGATTCATTTTCCCCATAATCAGCTTCTTTCCTCCCAAACTGGGTCCATTTTCCCCAAAATCCCTTTCCCCCCCCAAAACTGGGTGTATTTTCACACAAATCAGGTTTTCCCCAACAAACTTGGTTCATTTTCCCGAAAATGTGGTATTTCATCTCCACTCGGGGTTCATTTTCCCCAAAATCAGGTTTTTTTCCTCCCAAACTGGGTTCATTTTCCCCAAAATCTATTTTTCCTCAAAAAACTGGGTGCATTTTTACACAAATCAAGTTTTCCCGTCCAAACAGTGTTCATTTTCCCCAAAATCTGGGTTTATTTCCCAATTTCTTGGTTCATTTCCACAAAATCGGATTTTTTCCTCCCAAACTGGGTTCATTTTCCCCAAAGTCGGGTTTTTGCCAGCAAAACTCGGTTCATTTCCCTACAAGTTGCATTCCACCCCCCCCCCCCAAACAGTGTTCATTTTCCCCAAAATTTGGGTTTTTTTTTAACTCAGTTACTGGGTTCATTTTCCCCAAAATAATTATTTTCCCCAAAACTGGGTCATTTTTCCTTAAAAACATTTTTTTTCTGCCAAAACTGGGTTAATTTTCTGCATAATCAGCTTTTTTTCCTCCAAAACTATGTTCATTTTCCACAAAATCCTTATTTCCCTCCCAAACTGGGTTCTTTTTCACACAAACCAGGTTTTCCCCTCGAAACAGTGTTCATTTTCCCCAAATTCTTCTATATCCACGCCACACTTGGTTCATTTTCCCCAAAATCCTTTTTTCCCCCCAAAACTAGCTGTATTTCCACACAAATCAGGATTTCCCCTCCAAACTGATTTCATTTTCCCCAAAATCTCCTATTTCCACTCCACAATGGGCTCATTTTCCCCAAAATCAATCTTTTCCCCCAAAAGTCGGGTTCATTTTCCCCCAAAATATATTTTTTCCACCAGAACTGGGTTTATTTCCCTACAAATTGGGTCTCCCCCCCAAAACTGTGTTCATTTTCCCTAAAATTCGGGTTTTTTTAATCCAATTACTCGCTTCATTTTCCCCAAAATCATTTTTTCCCCAAAACTGGGTTCATTTTCCTTAAAAATTGTTTCCCCCCCCCAAAACTGGGTTCATTTTCCGCATAAATAGCTTTTATCCTCCGAAACTATGTTCTTTTTCCACAAAATCCTTATTTCCCCAAAAAACTTGGTTCATTTTCACACAAATCATGTTTTCCTCTCCAAACTGATTTCATTTTCCTCAAAATCTTCTATTTCCACTCCACACTTTGTTCATTTTCCCCCAAATCAGGATTTTTTTCCTATTACTGGCTTCATTTTCCCCAAAATCATTTTTTTCCCCAAAAACTGGGTTCATTTTACCCAAAATATGTTTTTTCCACCAAAACTGGGTTTATTTCCCTACATATTGGGGTTTCCCCACCAAATTGTGTTCATTTTCCCCAAAATCTGGATTTTTACCCCAATTACTGGCTTAATTCCTCAATTTTTTTTTTCCCTCAGAACTAGTTTCATTTTCACCAAAAACGGGTTTTCCCCCCCAAACTGTGTTCATTTTCCCCAAAATCTTCTATTTCGACTCCACACTGTGTTCATTTTCCCCAAAATCAGATTTTTTCCCCATTACTGGGTTCATTTTCCCCAAAATCATTTTTTTCCCCAAAACTGGGTTAATTTTCCCAAAAACTATGTTTTTTCCTCCAAAACTGGGTTTATTTCCCTCCATATTGGGTTTTCCCCACCAAACTGGGTCCATTTTCCCCCAAATTAGTGGTTTTTACCCAATTACTGGGTTCATTTCCCCAAAAATCTTTTTTCCCCCCAAACGGGGTTCATTTTCCGCATAATCAGATTTTTCTCCAAAATTGGGTTCCTTTTCCCCAAATCCTTATTTCCCCCCAAAACTGAGTACATGTTCACACAAATCAGGTTGTCCCCTCCAAACTGATTTAATTTTCCTCAAAATCTTCCATTTCCAATCCCCACTGGGTTCATTTTCCCCCAAATCAGATTTTTTCCCCATTACTGGGTTCATTTTCTCAAAAATATTTTTTTTTCCCCAAAAACTGGGTTCATTTTCCCCAAAATATGTTTTTTCCAGCAAAACTGGGTTCATTTCCCTACAAATTGGGTTATCCCCACGAAACTGTGTTCATTTTCCCCAAAATCCGTTTTTTTTATCCAATTACTGGCTTCATTTCCCCCAAAATCTTTTTTTCCCCCCAAACTGGGTTCATTTTCCGCATAATCAGATTTTTTTCCTCCAAAACTACATTCATTTTCCACAAAATCGTTTTTTTTCCCCCCAAAACTGAGTGCATTTTCACACAAATCAGGTTTCCCCTCCAAACTGATTTCATTTTCCCCAAAATAATTTTTTCCACAAAACTGGGTTCATTTTCCTTAAAAACGGGTTTTTCCCCCAAACTGGGTTCATTTTCATTAAAATCGGGTTTTCTCCCAAAACTGGGTTCATTTTCAGCATAATCAGCTCGTTTCCTCCGAAACTGGGTCCATTTTCAACAAAATCTTTTTTTTCGCCCAAAAACAGGGTGCATTTTCACACAAATCAGGTTTTGCCCTCCAAACTGATTTCATTTTACCAAAATCTTCAATTTCGACTCCACACTGGGCTCATTTTCCCCAAAAAAGTGTTTTTTTCCCCCAAAACTGGGTTCATTTCCCCCAAAATATTTTTTTTCCACCAAAACTGGGTTAATTTCCCTACAAATTGGGCTTTCCCCACCAAACTGTGTTCATTTTCCCCAAAACCCGAATTTGTATCCAATTACTGGCTTTATTTCCCAAAAATCTTCCCCACCCCCTCCAAACTGGGTACATTTTCATCAAAAACGGGTTTTTGCCCCCAAACTGGATTCATTTTCCCCATAATCAGCTTCTTTCCTCCCAAACTGGGTCCATTTTCCCCAAAATCCCTTTCCCCCCCCAAAACTGGGTGTATTTTCACACAAATCAGGTTTTCCCCAACAAACTTGGTTCATTTTCCCGAAAATGTGGTATTTCATCTCCACTCGGGGTTCATTTTCCCCAAAATCAGGTTTTTTTCCTCCCAAACTGGGTTCATTTTCCCCAAAATCTATTTTTCCTCAAAAAACTGGGTGCATTTTTACACAAATCAAGTTTTCCCGTCCAAACAGTGTTCATTTTCCCCAAAATCTGGGTTTATTTCCCAATTTCTTGGTTCATTTCCACAAAATCGGATTTTTTCCTCCCAAACTGGGTTCATTTTCCCCAAAGTCGGGTTTTTGCCAGCAAAACTCGGTTCATTTCCCTACAAGTTGCATTCCACCCCCCCCCCCCCCAAACAGTGTTCATTTTCCCCAAAATTTGGGTTTTTTTTTAACTCAGTTACTGGGTTCATTTTCCCCAAAATAATTATTTTCCCCAAAACTGGGTCATTTTTCCTTAAAAACATTTTTTTTTCTGCCAAAACTGGGTTAATTTTCTGCATAATCAGCTTTTTTTCCTCCAAAACTATGTTCATTTTCCACAAAATCCTTATTTCCCCCCCCCAAACTGGGTTCTTTTTCACACAAACCAGGTTTTCCCCTCGAAACAGTGTTCATTTTCCCCAAATTCTTCTATATCCACGCCACACTTGGTTCATTTTCCCCAAAATCCTTTTTTCCCCCCAAAACTAGCTGTATTTCCACACAAATCAGGATTTCCCCTCCAAACTGATTTCATTTTCCCCAAAATCTCCTATTTCCACTCCACAATGGGCTCATTTTCCCCAAAATCAATCTTTTCCCCCAAAAGTCGGGTTCATTTTCCCCCAAAATATATTTTTTCCACCAGAACTGGGTTTATTTCCCTACAAATTGGGTCTCCCCCCCAAAACTGTGTTCATTTTCCCTAAAATTCGGGTTTTTTTAATCCAATTACTCGCTTCATTTTCCCCAAAATCATTTTTTCCCCAAAACTGGGTTCATTTTCCTTAAAAATTGTTTCCCCCCCCCAAAACTGGGTTCATTTTCCGCATAAATAGCTTTTATCCTCCGAAACTATGTTCTTTTTCCACAAAATCCTTATTTCCCCAAAAAACTTGGTTCATTTTCACACAAATCATGTTTTCCTCTCCAAACTGATTTCATTTTCCTCAAAATCTTCTATTTCCACTCCACACTTTGTTCATTTTCCCCAAATCAGGATTTTTTTCCTATTACTGGCTTCATTTTCCCCAAAATCATTTTTTTCCCCAAAAACTGGGTTCATTTTACCCAAAATATGTTTTTTCCACCAAAACTGGGTTTATTTCCCTACATATTGGGGTTTCCCCACCAAATTGTGTTCATTTTCCCCAAAATCTGGATTTTTACCCCAATTACTGGCTTTAATTCCTCAATTTTTTTTTTCCTCAGAACTAGTTTCATTTTCACCAAAAACGGGTTTTCCCCCCCAAACTGTGTTCATTTTCCCCAAAATCTTCTATTTCGACTCCACACTGTGTTCATTTTCCCCAAAATCAGATTTTTTCCCCATTACTGGGTTCATTTTCCCCAAAATCATTTTTTTCCCCAAAACTGGGTTAATTTTCCCAAAAACTATGTTTTTTCCTCCAAAACTGGGTTTATTTCCCTCCATATTGGGTTTTCC
>JAUMJJ010000957.1:0-26201 GCA_033556795.1 Tapera naevia | reverse complement strand
GATGGGGGGGGGGGAGCTGGGGGGGAGGGGCCCTGGGCATTGGGGGGGGTCCAAGGGGGTGGGGGATGAGTGGGGGGGGGGTCAAAGGGGGCTGGAATGGAGGGGACAGAGAGTGGGGCGGGGGGGGCAAAGGGCACTGGGGGAGGGTAAAAGGGGGGGCAAAAAGGGGAGGAGGGGGCAAAGGGCAGCGGGGGGGGAAGAGAGAGAATAAAGGGGGCAAAGGGCACTGGGGGGGCAAAAAGGGGAGGAGGGGGCAAAGGGCAGCGGGGGGGGAGGAGAGAGAATAAAGGGGGGCAAAGGGCACTGGGGGGGCCAAAAAAGGGGAGGAGGGGGCAAAGGGCAGCGGGGGGGGAAGAGAGAGAATAAAGGGGGCAAAGGGCACTGGGGGGGCAAAAGGGGAGGAGGGGGCAAAGGGCAGCGGGGGGGGAGGAGAGAGAGCAAAGGGGGGCAAAGGGCACTGGGGGGTGGGTTCAGGGGTGCTGGGGGGGGTGAATGGCAGTGGGGGGGGGCTCTGAATTTGGGGGTGTTGCCCCCCCCTTCCCCCCAGGGATCGGGCTGGACGCGTGCGTGGTGCCGCTGCGGCACGGGGGGCTCTCGCTGGTGCAGACCACCGACTTCTTCTACCCCTTGGTGGAGGATCCTTACATGATGGTACCCCAAAAACACCCCCCCTGCACCCCAAAATACCCCCTGTACCCTAAAAACACCCCCCTGCACCCCAAAATACCCCCTGTACCCCAAAAACACCCCCCTGCGCCCCAAAATACCTCCTGTGCCCCCAAAACACCCCCCTGTGCCCCAAAAACACCCCCCTGTGGCCCCCCAAAAAAAACCCTGTGCCCCAAAAACACCCCCTGTGCCCCCAAAACACCCCCCTGTGCCCCAAAACCACCCCCTGTGCCCCAAAAACACCTTCCTGTACCCCAAAATATCCCTTGCAACCCAGAACCACCCAAAATAACCCCTGTGACCCAAAATCACCCACTGTGCCCCGAAATCACCCCCCTGTGCCCCAAAATACCCCCTGCACCCCAAAACCACCCCTCTGTGCCCCCCAAAAACACCCCCTGTGCCCCAAAAACATCCCCAGTGCCCCAAAAACACCTTCCTGTACCCCAAAATATTCCCTGCACCCATAATCACCCAAAATAACTCCTTGTGACCCAAAATCACTCCCCTGCAGCCCCAAAATACCCCCTGTGACCCAAAATCACCTCCTGTGACCTAAAATCACCCCCTGTGCCCCAAAAACACCCTGCTGTACCCCAAAATATCCCCTGCAACCCAAAACCACCCAAAATACCTCTTGTGACCCAAAATCATCCCCCTGCGCCCCAAAATACCCCTTGTGCCCCCAAAACCACCCTCTTGCACCCCAAAACCACCCCCCCTGTGCCCCAGAATACCCCCTGCACCCCAAAATACCCCCCTGCGCCCCAAAACCACCTCCCTGCACCCCAATATACCCCTGCACCCCAAATACCCCCCTGTGCCCCGAAATCACCCCCCCGTTCCCCAAAATACCCCCTGCACCCCAAAACCACCCCTCTGTACCCCCAAAAAAACCCTGTGCCCCAAAAACACCCCCTGTGCCCCAAAAACACCTTCCTGTACCCCAAAATATCCCCTGCAACCCAAAACCACCCAAAATAACCCTTGTGACCCAAAATCACCCCCTGTGCCCCAAAACCACCCCCCTGTGCCCCAAAATACCCCCTGCACCCCAAAACCACCCCTCTGTGCCCCCCAAAAACACCCCCTGTGCCCCAAAAACATCCCCAGTGCCCCAAAAACACCTTCCTGTAGCCCAAAATATCCCCTGCACCCCATAATCACCCAAAATAACTCCTGTGACCCAAAATCACTCCCCTGCAGCCCAAAATACCCCCTGTGACCCAAAATCACCCCCTGTGCCCCAAAAACACCCTGCTGTACCCCAAAATATCCCCTGCAACCCAAAACCACCCAAAATACCTTTTGTGACCCAAAATCATCCCCCTGCGCCCCAAAATACCCCTTGTGCCCCAAAACCACCCTCTTGCACCCCAAAACCACCCCCCTGTGCCCCAGAATACCCCCTGCACCCCAAAATACCCCCCTGCGCCCCAAAACCACCTCCCTGCACCCCAATATACCCCTGCACCCCAAAATACCCCCCTGTGCCCCGAAATCACCCCCCCGTTCCCCAAAATACCCCCTGTGACCCAAAAGCACCCCCTGTGCCCCAAAACCACCCCCCTGTGCCCCAAAATACCCCCTGCACCCCAAAATACCCCCCTGCGCCCCAAAACCACCTCCCTGCACCCCAATATACCCGTGCACCCCAAAATACCCCCCTGTGCCCTGAAATCACCCCCCTGTGCCCCAAAATACCCCCTGCACCCCAAAAACACCCCTCTGTGCCCCCCAAAAAAACCCTGTGCCCCAAAAACACCCCCTGTGCCCCAAAAACACCTTCCTGTAGCCCAAAATATCCCCTGCACCCCAAAACCACCCAAAATACCCCCTGTGACCCAAAATCATCCCCTGTGCTCCAAAACCACCCCCCTGTGCCCCAAAAACACCTTCCTGTACCCCAAAATATCCCCTGCAACCCAAAACCACCCAAAATACCTCTTGTGACCCAAAATCATCCCCCTGCGCCCCAAAATACCCCCCTGTGCCCCAAAACCACCTCCCTGCACCCCAAAAACACCCCCCTGCGCCCCAAAAACACCCCCCTGTGCCCCAAAACTACCCTCTGTGCCCCAAAACCACCCCTCCTGTGCCCCAAATCTTATTCTGGACCCCCCAAATCTTACTCTGAGCACCCCAAATCCCTCGGGGTCCCCCCAAATCCCTTCCTGCACCCCCAAATTCCCTTCAGGACCCTCCAAACCTCCTTTTAAGCCCTACAAGTGCCACTTTGGACCCCCAAATCTTCCCCTGGACTCCCCAGATCTTACTCTGAGCACCCCAAATCCATCAGGGTCCCCCCAAATCCCCTCCTGCACCCCCAAATCCCACCTTGGGATCCCCAAATCCTTTACAAGACCCCCCAAATCTCCCTTTAAACCCCACGAGTCCCGCTTTGGACCCCCAAATCTTCCCCTGGACTCCCCAAATCTTACTCTGAGCACCCCAAATCCATCAGGGTCCCCCCAAATTCCCTCCTGCACCCCCAAATCCCACCTTGGGATCCCCAAATCCTTTCCAGGACCCCCCAAATCTCCTTTTAAACCCCACGAGTCCCGCTTTGGACCCCCAAATCTTCCCCTGGACCCCCCAAATCTTATTCTGAGCCCCCCAAATCCATCAGGGTCCCCCCAAATCCCCTCCTGCCCCCCCAAATCCCCTCCTGGGGACCCCCAGATGCCCTCCAGCCCCCCCGTTTCTGCAGGGCCGCATCGCCTGCGCCAACGTGCTGAGTGACCTTTACGCCATGGGCATCACCGAGTGCGACAACGTCCTGATGCTGCTCAGCGTCAGCCAGAAGATGAGCGAGGAGGTGGGCACAGCACCCCTGGACTGGGAGCACTGGGATGAACTGGGGGAGGGGGGCAGGGTGGGAGCCACGCACTGGGAGCACTGGGATAAACTGGGGGGGCAGGATGTGACTTCACACTGGGAATACTGGGATAAAGTGGGGGGGTGCAGGATGTGACCCCAGACTGGGAACGCTGGGATAAACTGGGGGGGCAGGATGAGGCCCTAAACTGGGAGCACTGGCATAAATTGGGGGGGCAGGATGTGACCCCAGACTGGGAGCACTGGGATGAACTGGGGGTGCAGGATGTGACCCCAGACTGGGAGCACTGGGATGAACTGGGGGAGGGGGGACAGGGTGGGAGCCACGCACTGGGAGCACTGGGATAAACTGGGGGGGCAGGATGTGACCCCAGACTGGGAGCACTGGGATGAACTGGGGGAGGGGGGCAGGGTGGGAGCCACGCACTGGGATAAACTGGGGGGGCAGGATGTGACTTCACACTGGGAATACTGGGATAAACTGGGGGGGCAGGATGAGGCCCTAAACTGGGAGCGCTGGCATAAACTGGGGGAGGGGCGCAGGGTGTGACACAAGCACTGGGAACGCTGGGATAAACTGGGGGGGCAGGATGTGACCCCCGACTGGGAGCACTGGGATGAACTGGGGGAGGAGGGCAGGGTGGGTCTTTGCACCAGGAACAACTGGGACAGCTCAGGGAGCAGGATGTGACCCCACACTGGGAGTAGTGGGATAAACTGGGGGAGCAGGATGTGACCCTGCACTGGGGATACTGGGACGGGGGAGCAGGATGTGACCCTGCACTGGGAATACTGGGATGGGGGAGCAGGATGGGACCCTGCACTGGGGATACTGGGATGGGGGAGCAGGATGTGACCCTGCACTGGGAATACTGGGATGGGGGAGCAGGATGTGACCCTGCACTGGGGATACTGGGATGGGGGAGCAGGATGGGACCCTGCACTGGGAATACTGGGATGGGGGAGCAGGATGTGGCCCTGCACTGGGGATACTGGGATGGGGGAGCAGGATGTGACCCTGCACTGGGGATACTGGGATGGGGGAGCAGGATGGGACCCCGCACTGGGGATACTGGGATGGGGCAGCAGGATGTGACCCCGCACTGGGAATACTGGGATGGGGGAGCAGGATGTGACCCTGCACTGGGGATACTGGGCCGGGGGAGCAGGATGGGATCCCGCACTGGGGATACTGGGCCGGGGGAGCA
Source organism: Tapera naevia (assembly GCA_033556795.1). Lineage (NCBI taxonomy): Eukaryota > Metazoa > Chordata > Aves > Cuculiformes > Neomorphidae > Tapera > Tapera naevia. Next base: position 21,486 of record JAUMJJ010000957.1, on the reverse strand, counting down.
GGATGTGACCCTGCAGATACGGGGACGCGGACGGGAGGTCACGGCCTGGCGCTGGGGTGAACTGGGGTGAACTGGGATGAACTGGGAGTGAGGCTGCGCCCCCCAGGAGCGGGACAAGGTGATGCCCCTCATCGTGAGGGGCTTCCGGGACGCGGCCGAGGACGCGGGGACGTCGGTGACCGGGGGGCAGACGGTGCTGAACCCCTGGGTCATCGTGGGCGGCGTCGCCACCGTCGTCTGCCAACCCAGCGAGTTCATCATGTGAGGGGGCGGGGCCTGGGGGCGGGGCCTGGGGAGGGGCGGGGCCTGGGGAAGGGGCGGGGCCTGGGGAGGAGGTGGGGTTTGTGAAGGGGCGGGGTCTTGGGAGGGGGCGGGGTCTGGGGGTGGGGTCTGGGGAAGGGGCGGGGCCTTGGTGAGGGGGAGGGGCCTCGGGAGGGGTGGGGTCTGGGGAAGGGGCGGGGCTTGGGGAGGGGGTGGGGTTTGGGAGGGGGCGAGGCCTTGGGGGGGTGGGGTCTGTTAAGGGGCGGGGCCTTGGGGAGGGGGCGGGGCCTGGGGAGGAGGTGGGGTTTGTGAAGGGGCGGGGCCTTGGGAGGGGGTGGGGCCTTGGGAGGGGGTGGGGCCTTGGGAGGGGGTGGGGTCTGTGAAGGGGCGGGGCCTTGGGGAGGGGGCGGGGCCTGGGGAGGAGGTGGGGTTTGTGAAGGGGTGGGGTCTTGGGAGGGGGCGGGGCCTGGTAGTGGGGTCTGGGGAAGGGGCGGGGCCTGGGGAGGAGGTGGGGTTTGTGAAGGGGTGGAGCCTTGGGAGGGGGCGGGACCTTGGGAGGGGGTGGGGTCTGTGAAGGGGCAGGGCCTTAGGGAGGGGGCGGGGCCTGGGGAGGAGGTGGGGTTTGTGAATGGGCGGAGCCTTGGGAGGGGGCGGGGCCTGGGGAGGAGGTGTGGTTTGTGAAGGGGCGGGGCCTCGGGGAGTGGGGCGGGGCCTGAGGAAGGGGTGCTTGGAGTCTGGGGAAGGGGCGGGGCCTTGGGGAGGGGGCGGGGTTTGTGAAGGGGCGGGGCCTTGGGAGGAAGTGGGGTCTGTGAAGGGGCGGGGCCTGGGGAGGAGGTGGGTGGGGTCTGGGGAAGGGGCGGGGCCTTGGGGAGGGGTGGGGTCTGTGGGAAGGGGCGGGGCCTCAGGGTGGGGTCTGTGAAGAGGCGGGGCTTGAGGAAAGGGGTGGGGTCTGTGGGAAGGGGGGTGGGATTTGTGGGAAGGGGTGGGGGCTCAGGGAGGGGGCGGGGTCTGTGGGAAGGGGCGGGGCCAGGGGGGGAGTGGGTGGGGCCTGGGGAAGTGGGTGGGGTCTGTGAGAAGGGGCGGGGCCTCAGGGGCAGGGTCTACAAGAGGTGGAGCCTCTGGGAGGGGAAGGGGCGGGGCTTCAGCTTGAGGGCGGGGCCTGGGGAAGGGGCGGGGTCTGGGGGCGGGGCTTACCGAGGTGTCTGTGTCCGGTGTGGGCGGGGCCTGCAGGCCGGACAGCGCCGTCCCGGGGGACGTCCTGGTGCTGACCAAGCCCTTGGGGACGCAGGTGGCCGTCAGCGCCCACCAATGGCTGGACAGCGTGAGTCAGGGGGGGCGGAGCCTCCGAGGGGGCACCGAGGGCGCCCCAGGGGGTCCCCAGGGGGTCCCCAGGCCCCTCAAAGGTGTCCCCAAGCCCCCCCAGATGTCCCCAAGGGGTCCCCAAGTCCTCCAAAGGTGTCCCCAAGGGGTCCCCAAACCCCCCAAATGTCCCCAAGGGGTCCCCAAGTCCTCCAAATGTGTCCCCAAGGGGTCCCCAAACCCCCCAGATGTCCCCAAGGGGTCCCCAAGTTCTCCAAATGTGTCCCCAAGGGGTCCCCAAACCCCCCAAATGTCCCCAAGGGGTCCCCAAGTCCTCCAAAGGTGTCCCCAAGGGGTCCCCAAACCCCCCAGATGTCCCCAAGGGGTCCCCAAGTCCTCCAAAGGTGTCCCCAAGGGGTCCCCAGGCCCCTCAGATGTCCCTGAGGGGTCCCCAAGCCCCTCAGGTGTCCCCAAGGGGTCCCCAAGTCCTCCAAAGGTGTATCCAAGGGATCCCCAAGCCCCTCAGGTGTCCCCAAGGTCCCCAAGCTCTTCAGATGTCCCCAAGAGGTTCCCAACAACCCCCCCAGATGTCCCCGAGGGGTCCCCAGGGCCCCCAAAGGTGTCCCCAAGGGGCCCCCAAAGGCCCCCGAGATGTCCCCAGGTGTCCCCAAAGCCCCCCCAGATGTCCCCAGGTGTCCCCAAAGCCCCCCCAGATGTCCCCAAGGCCCCCCCGAGGTGGTCCCTCACCCCGTGGCCGTTGTCCCGGCAGCCGGAGCGCTGGAACAAGCTGAAGCTGGTGGTGACGCGGGAGGAGGTGGAGTTGGCCTATCAGGAAGCCATGTTCAACATGGCCACCCTCAACCGCACCGGTAGGCTCCGCCCCCTGCAGGGAATGTCGAGGGGGAGGGACGTGGAGGGAGGGGCTTTGGGGACATCTGGGGGGGGGGGGGTGTTGGGAACTCCTGGGGACATCTGGGTGGGCTTTGGGGGGCCCTTGAGGACATCTGGGGGGGGGTTTGGGGCCCTTGGGGACATCTGGGGAGGCTTTGGGAGGCCTTTGGGACATCTGGGGGGTGGGGACTTCCTGGGGACATCTGGGTGGGCTTTGGGGACATCTGGGGGGGGTTGGGAACTCCTGGAGACATCTGGGGGGGCTTTGGGAGCTGTTTGGGACATCTGGGGGGGCTTTGGGAGGCCCTGGGGACATCTGGGGGGTTTTGGGGCCCTTGGGGACATCTGGGGGGGCTTTGGGGCCCTTGGGGACGTCTGGGGGGTGTTGGGGAGCTCCTGGGGACATTTGGGGGTCTTTGGAGCCCTTGGGGACACCGTGAGGGGGTCCATGGAGGGGGTGACGCCCGGTGCCCCCCCCAGCCGCGGGGTTGATGCGAGCGTTCGGGGCGCACGCGGCGACCGACGTCACCGGCTTCGGGATCCTGGGCCACGCGAGGACCTTGGCCGCGCAGCAGCGGCAGGAAGTGGCCTTCGTCATCCACAACCTGCCCGTCATCGCCAAGATGGCCGCCGTCAGCAAGGCCTGCGGCGCCCGCTTCGGGCTGCTCCAGGGGACCTCCCCCGAGACCTCCGGTACGGGGACCCCGGAGCGGGTGGCGGGGGGGACCTTGAGGTGGGGGGGGAGGAGGTGGGAGTTGGGTGGAGAACCTTGGAGTTGGGTGGGAGATCCTCAAGGTTGGGTGGAGGAACCTCAAGGTTGGGTGGAGAACCTTGAAGTTGGGTGGGAGATCCTCAAAGTTGGGTGGAGGAACCTTAAAATTGAGTGGAGAACCTTGAAGTTGATTGGGAGATTCTCAAAGTTGGGTGGAGGAACCTCAAGGTTGGGTGGAGAACCTTAAAGTTGAGTGAAGAACCTTGAAGTTGGGTGGAGGAACCTTAAAATTGAGTGGGAGATTCTCAAAGTGGGTTGGGAGATTCGTGAGGTTGGGTGGGAAGACCTCAAAGTTGGGTGGAGACCCTTGAAGTTGGGTGGAGGAACCTTGAAATTGGGTGAGAGAAGCTCAAAGTCGGGTGGAGGAAGCTCAAGGTTGTGTGGGAGAAGCTCAGAGTTGGGTGAAGAACCTTGAAGTTGGGTGGAGAACCTTAAAGTTGAGTGAAGAACCTTGAAGTTGGGTGGAGGAACCTTAAAATTGATTGGGAGATCCTTAAAGTTGGGTGGAGACCCTTGAAGTTGGGTTGGGAGATTCTCAAAGTTGGGTGGGAAGACCTCAAAGTTGGGTGGAGACCCTTGACGTTGGGTGGAGAACCTTAAAATTGGGTGAGAGAAGCTCAAAGTCGGGTGGAGGAAGCTCCAGGTTGTGTGGGAGAAGCTCAGAGTTGGGTGAAGAACCTTGAAGTTGGGTGGAGAACCTTAAAGTTGGGTGGGAGATCCTCAAAGTTGGGTGGAGAACCTTAAAGTTGAGTGAAGAACCTTGAAGTTGGGTGGAGGAACCTTAAAATTGAGTGGGAGATCCTTGAAGTTGGGTGGAGACCCTTGAAGTTGGGTTGGGAGATTCTCAAAGTTGGGTGGGAAGACCTCAAAGTTGGGTGGAGACCCTTGAAGTTGGGTGGAGAACCTTAAAATTGGGTGAGAGAAGCTCAAAGTCGGGTGGAGGAACCTCAGAGTTGGATGGAGAACCTTAAAGTTGGGTGGGAGATCCTCAAAGTTGGGTGGAGAACCTTGAAGTTGAGTGGAGATCCTCAGAGTTGGGTGGAGGAACCTCAAGGTTGGGTGGAAACTTTCAAAATTGGGTGAAAACCTTTAAAATCGGGTGGAAACCCTCAATATTCATTGGGAACCCTCAAAATTGGGTGAAAACCCTTAAATTCAGGTGGAAACCCTTAAAATTGTGTGGAAACCTTCAAAATTGGGTGGAAACCCTTAAAATTGTGTGGAAACCTTCAAAATTGGGTGGAAACCTTCAAAATTGGGTCAAAACCCTTAAAATTGGGTGGAAACCTTCAAAATTGGGTCAAAACCCTTAAAATTGGGTGGAAACCTTCAAAATTGGGTTGGAAACCCTCAAAAATGGGTGGAAACCCTCAAAATTGGGTGGAAACCCTTAAAATTGGGTGGAGCCCTTCAAAATTGGGTGAAAACCTTTAAAATTGGGTGGAAACCCTCAAAATTGGGTGGAAACCTTCAAAATTGGGTCAAGACCCTTAAAATTGGGTGGAAACCCTCAAAATTGGGTGGAAACCTTCAAAATTGGGTCAAGACCCTTAAAATTGGGTGGAAACCCTCAAAATTGGGTCGAAACCCTTAAAATTGGGTGGAAACCATCAAAATTGGGTTGGAAACCCTCAAAAATGGGTGGAAACCCTCAAAATTGGGTGGAAACCCTTAAAATTGGATGGAGCCCTTCAAAATTGGGTGAAAACCTTTAAAATTGGGTGGAAACCTTCAAAATTGGGTCAAGACCCTTAAAATTGGGTGGAAACCATCAAAATTGGGTTGGAAACCCTCAAAAATGGGTGGAAACCCTCAAAATTGGGTGGAAACCCTTAAAATTGGATGGAGCCCTTCAAAATTGGGTGAAAACCTTTAAAATTGGGTGGAAACCTTCAAAATTGGGTCAAAACCCTTAAAATTGGGTGGAAACCCTCAAAATTGGGTGGAAACCTTCAAAATTGGGTCAAGACCCTTAAAATTGGGTGGAAACCATCAAAATTGGGTTGGAAACCCTCAAAAATGGGTGGAAACCCTCAAAATTGGGTGGAAACCCTTAAAATTGGATGGAGCCCTTCAAAATTGGGTGAAAACCTTTAAAATTGGGTGGAAACCTTCAAAATTGGGTGGAAACCCTTAAAATTGGGTGGAAACCCTTAAAATTGGGTGGAAACACTTAAAATTGGGTGGAAACTTTCAAAATTGGGTCAAAACCCTTCAAATTGGGTGGAAACCCTCAAAATTGGGTGGAAACCTTCAAAATATGGTGGAAACCCTTAAAAGTGGGTGGAAACCTTCAAAATTGGGTCAAGACCCTTAAAATTGGGTGGAAACCTTCAAAATTGGGTCAAAACCCTTAAAATTGGGTGGAAACCCTCAAAATTGTGTGGAAACCTTCAAAAATGGGTGGAAACCCTTGAAATTGGGTGGAAACCCTTAAAATTGGATGGAGCCCTTCAAAATTGGGTGAAAACCCTCAAAATTGGGTGGAAACCTTCAAAATTGGGTGGAAACCTTCAAAATTGGGTCAAAACCCTTAAAATTGGGTGGAAACCCTCAAAATTGGGTGGAAACCTTCAAAATAGGGTGGAAACCCTTAAAATTGGGTGGAAACCTTCAAAATTGGGTGGAAACCTTCAAAATTGGGTCAAAACCCTTAAAATTGGGTGGAAACCCTTGAAATTGGGTGGAAACCCTTAAAATTGGATGGAGCCCTTCAAAATTGGGTGAAAACCTTTAAAATTGGGTGGAAACCCTTAAAATTGGGTGGAAACCTTCAAAATTGTGTGGAAACCTTCAAAATAGGGTGGAAACCCTTAAAATTGGGTGGAAACCTTCAAAATTTTTTTGGGGGGCTCCCCATCCCGGGGTGCTCCCCCCACCCTGACCCCCCCCTCTCTTTCCCCCCCTCCCCCCCCCCCAGGGGGGCTCCTGATCTGCCTCCCGCGGGAGCAGGCGGCGCGGTTCTGCGCGGAGCTGAAGGCGCGCGGCGAGGGCCACCAGGCCTGGATCATCGGCATCGTCGAGAAGGGGCCCCGCGGCGCCCGCGTCATCGACAAGCCCCGCCTCATCGAGGTGCCCCCCCGCGGGGCCCCCCCCAGCCCCGGGGACCCCGCCCCCCCCCGAGCCCCGCCCCTTCTAGAGCCCCGTCCCCCAAAATCAGAGTCACTTCTTCCCTTTAAACCCCTTGGGATGGGGGAGAAACCCCTCCAAAAACGCTCTTTTGGGGGCCCCCCCTTGGTTTTTTGGGGGGGGTCCTGAAGGTTTGAGGGGGTTTTGGGGTCACCCACCTGTCTGAACCCCCAAAATCGGTGCCTGTGCCCCCAAAATCAGCCCTTACACCCCAAAATCTGAGTCGGTTCTTCCCTTTAAACCCCTTGGGATGGGGGAGAAACCCCCCCCAAATGCTCTTTTGGGGTCCCCCCCTTGGTTTTTGGGGGGGTCCTGAAGGTTTGAGGGGGTTTTGGGGTCACCCACCCCCCAAAATTGGCCCCCGCGCCCCAAACTTGGAGTCAGTTCTTCCCTTTAAACCCCTTGGGATGGGGGAGAAACCCCTCCAAAAATGCTCTTTTGGGGTCCCCCCCTTGGTTTTTGGGGGGGTCCTGAAGGTTTGAGGGCGTTTTGGGGTCACCCACCTCCCTGCACCCCTAAAATCAGCCCCTGCACCCCCAAATTTGGGTCAATTCTCCCCCTTGCCAAGGGTTTTAAGACCCTCCCCCCCCCGAGTTTTGATGGGGGGGGCCAGGGCTTTGCCCCCTCCCCACATCCCTGGGGTCCCCCCCCCCATCCTTACACCCCAAAATCGGCCCCTGCACCCCAAAAATCCACCCTCCCCCCCCCACCCCCCCCCAGCGTGACGCTGCACCCCCAAAGCCTGGCAGGGGCGCAGCCGAGGGACCCCCCCTCATTGGAGGGGGGGAGGAAGGAGGGGGGTGGGGGGGGGGGGAGCGCTTGGTTTTGGGGGACCTGGGGGCCCCCCCAATATTTTTGGGTAATAAAAGAGGATATTTGGGATCAATCGGGATCCGCTTGGATTGATTTTTCCCCCTTCTGGGGGGGTTCATGGGGTAGAACCCCCCCCCCCCCCAAAGTTTTGGGGGTGCAGGGTGGTCCCTGTGGGCTCCTGGACTCAGCACCCCTGCAAAAATGGGGGTTTCCCCCCCCAAAAAATGAAGTTTTAGCTCAAAAGAAGGGGTTTTGCACAAAAAGAAGGGGTTTTGCCTCAAAAGAAGGGGAGGGACCTCAAAACCAGGGGGTTTTGCCTTAAAAAAGGAGGGGTTTGCCTCAAAAAAAATGGGGTTTGGTTCAAAAGGAGGGGTTGGTCTCAAAAAAGGGGGGTTTTGGTCTCAAAAAGAGGGATTTGTCTCAAAAAAGAGAGTTATGTCCCAAAAAAAGGAGTTTTGTCCCAAAAAAAGGGAGTTTTGCCCCCAAAAAAGGGAGTTTTCCACCAAAAAAAGGGATTTTGCCTCAAAAGAGGGAGTTTTGTCCCAAAAAGGGAGTTTTGTCCCCAAAAAAGGAGTTTTGCCCCAAAAAAAAGGAGTTTTGCCCCCAAAAAAGTGAGTTTTTCCACCAAAAAAAGGGAATTTTGTCCCCAAAAAGGGAGTTTTGTCCCCAAAAAGAGAGTTTTGCCCCCAAAAAAAGGATTTTTGCCCCAAAAAGGGAATTTTGTCCCCAAAAAAGGAAGTTTTGCCTCAAAAAAGGGATTTTGCCCCAAAAAAGGGATTTTTTTCCCAAAAAAAAGGGAGTTCTGCCACAGAAAGGGAGTTTTGCCCCAAAAAAAGAGTTTTGTCCCAAAAAAAGGAGTTTTGTCCCCAAAAAGGGAGTTTTGTCCCCAAAAAAGGGAATTTTGACACCAAAAATGGAATTTTGTCCCCGAAAGGGAGTTTTGCCCCCCAAAAAAGGATTTTTGCCCCAAAAAGGGAATTTTGTCCCCAAAAAAGGAAGTTTTGCCTCAAAAAAGGGGAGTTTTGCCCCAAGAAAGTTTTGCCCCCAAAAAAGGGAATTTTCCACCAAAAAAAGGGATTTTGCCCCAAAAAAGGGAGTTTTGCCCCCAAAAAAAGGAGTTTTGCCCCCAAAAAAGGGAGTTTTGCCCCAAAAAGGGATTTTTGCCCCCAAAAAGGGATTTTGCCCCAAAAAAAGAGAGTTTTGTCCCCAAAAAAGGTACTTTTAATGGTATAAGAGACCACCCCCCCCCGTGTTTTTGGGGTTCCCTGTTTTGGGGGGGATTTGGGGTCCTTCCTCTCCTTTGCACCCCAAAACCCCCCGAACCCCAAAACCATAGATTTTGAGGGGGGGACCCCCCATCAATTTGGGGTTCCCCTTGATTTTGGGGGGGCTTTTTGGGGTTCCCCCCTTCCTTTGCACCCCAAAACTACCCCCTGCACCCCAAAACCCCCCCTGAACCCCAAAACTTGGCTCCATTCACACCAATTCCCCCCTCTCCGATGGCTTTTAATGGCATAAACCCCCCTCCGATAGATTTGAGGGGGGATCCCCCACCAATTTGGGGTTCCCCTTGATTTTGGGGGGGCTTTTTGGGGTCCTCCCCTCCTTTGCACCCCAAAACCACCCCCTGCACCCCAAAACCACCCCCTGCACCCCAAAACTTGGCTCCATTCACACCAATTCCCCCCTCTCCGATGGCTTTTAATGGCATAAACCCCCCTCCAATAGATATTTTGGGGGGGCTGCAGGTTTGGGGGGATCCCCTCGATTTTGGGGGACCCCCTGTTTTAGGGGGAGCTTTTTGGGGTTCCCCCCTCCCTTGCACCCCAAACCCCCCCCTGAACCCCAAAACTTGGCTCCATTCACACCAATTCCCCCCTCTCCGATGGCTTTTAATGGCATAAACCCCCCTCCAATAGATTTTAAGGGGGGATCCCCCACCAATTTGGGGTTCCCCGTGATTTTGGGGGGGCTTTTTGGGGTCACCCCCCCTTCTTTGCACCCCAAAACCACCCCCTGCACCCCAAAACCACCCCCTGCACCCCAAAACTTGGCTCCATTCACACCAATTCCCCCCTCTCCGATGGTTTTTAATGGCATAAACCCCCCTCCGATAGATTTTGAGGGGGGATCCCCCACCAATTTGGGGTTCCCCTTGATTTTGGGGGGGCTTTTTGGGGTCCTCCCCTCCTTTGCACCCCAAAACCGCCCCCTGCACCCCAAAACACCCCCTGAACCCCAAAACTTGGCTCCATTCACACCAATTCCCCCCTCTCCGATGGCTTTTAATGGCATAAACCCCCCTCCAATAGATATTTTGGGGGGGCTGCAGTTTTGGGGGGATCCCCTCGATTTTGGGGGACCCCCTGTTTTAGGGGGAGCTTTTTGGGGTTCCCCCCTCCCTTGCACCCTAAACCCCCCCCCCCGAACCCCAAAACTTGGCTCCATTCACACCAATTCCCTCCTCTCCGATGGCTTTTAATGGCATAAACCCCCCTCCGATAGATTTTGAGGGGGGATCCCCCACCAATTTGGGGTTCCCCTTGATTTTGGGGGGGCTTTTTGGGGTCCCCCCTTCCTTTGCACCCCAAAACCACCCCCTGCACCCCAAAACCACCCCCTGAACCCCAAAACTTGGCTCCATTCACACCAATTCCCCCCTCTCCGATGGCTTTTAATGGCATAAACCCCCCTCTCATAGATTTTGAGGGGGGACCCCCCACCAATTTGGGGTTCCCTCTGATTTTGGGGGGGCTTTTTGGGGTCCCCCCTTCCTTTGCACCCCAAAACCACCCCCTGCACCCCAAAACCACCCCCTGCACCCCAAAACTTGGCTCCATTCACACCAATTCCCTTCTCTCCGATGGCTTTTAATGGCATAAACCCCCCTCCAAATAGCTTGAGGGGGGACTCTGCTGGTTTGGGGGGATCCCCTCGACTTTGGGGGGACCCCCCAGATTTTGGGGACCCCCCCCAGGATTTGGGGGACCCCCCCCTTCACTTGATGCACTCCATGACGTGGATCTGGAGGGTGTCCAGGTCCGGGGCTTTGTATTGGCACTTGGGACAGCAGAGCTCGGGCTCCTCCTCGGCTTGGGGGGCGGCTCGGGGCCCCCCAAAACCTGCATTTGGGGGGGGGGGAACAGTTTAAGACCCCCTCCCCCCCAAAAAAAAAGGGGTTCAGGGGGTGGGGTTTTGGGGTTCCCCTCACCGGGCGCCGAGGGGGGGCGAAGCTCCGAGTGGCGATTGCGCAGCTCCTCCAGACGGGCCCTGCTTTTGGGGGGCACAGAGGGGATTTGGGGGTGTAGGGGGGGGCTTTGGGGTGATTTTGGGGTGCAAGGAGAGGATTTGGGGGTGCAAAGAGGAGGTTTGGGGTGCAGAATGGGAGATTTTGGGGTGCAAAGAGGGGATTTGGGGGTGCAAAGAGGAGGTTTGGGGTGCAGAATGGGAGATTTTGGGGTGCAAAGAGGGGATTTGGGGGTGCAAAGAGGAGGTTTGGGGCGCAGAATGGGAGATTTTGGGGTGCAAAGAGGGGATTTGGGGGTGCAAAGAGGAGGTTTGGGGTGCAGAATGGGAGATTTTGGGGTGCAAAGAGGGGATTTGGGGTGGTTTGAGGTGTTTTTGAGGTGCAGGGGTGGATTTTGGGGTGCGAGGAGGTTTGGGGCGCAGAATGGGAGATTTTGGGGTGCAGGGGTGGATTTTGTTGTGCAAAGAGGGGATTTGGGGTGCAGAAGGGGAGATTTTGGGGTGTGGGGGTGGATTTGGGGGGTTTTGGGGTGCAAAGAGGAGGTTTGGGGTGCAGAATGGGAGATTTTGGGGTGCAAAGAGGGGATTTGGGGTGTTTTGAGGTGTTTTTGGGGTGCAAGGAAGGGATTTGGGGTGCAAAGAGGAGGTTTGGGGTGGTTTGAGGTGTTTTTGGGGTGCAGGGGTGGATTTTGGGGTGCAAAGAGGAGGTTTGGGGTGCAGAAGGTGAGATTTTGGGGTGCGGGGGTGGATCTCGGGGGGTTTTGGGGTGCAAGGAGGGGATTTGGGGTGCAAAGAGGAGGTTTGGGGCGCAGAATGGGAGATTTTGGGGTGCGGGAGTGGCTTTTGGGGGGCTTCGGGGCGGTTTTGGGGTGCAAGGAGGGGATTGGGGTGGTTTGAGGTGTTTTTCAGGGGGTGCAAGGAGGGGATTTGGGGGGTTTGGGGTACAAATAGGGGATTTTGGGTGCAGAAGTGAAGATTTTGGGGTGCAGGGGTAGATTTTGGGGGGCTTTGGGGTAGTATTCGGGATGCAGGGATGGTTTCGGGGTGCAGAAGGTGAGATTTTGGGGTGCAGAGGTGGGTTTTGGGGTGCAGGGTGGGCTTTGGGGAGGTTTTGGGGTGCAAGGAGGGGATTTAAGGCGGTTTGAGGTGGTTTTGGGGTGCAGGGGTGGATTTTGGGGGGCTTTGGGTGGTTTTGGGGTGCAAGGAGAGGATTTGGGGGGGTTTTGGGGTGCTTTGGGTCAATTTGGGGATTCAGGGCTGGATTTGGGGGTGTTCGGAGGTGGTTTTGAGGCATTTTGGGTGGTTCTGAGGCCGTTTTGAGGCATTTTTGGGGGGTTTTGGGGTGTTTCGGGTTGATTTGAGGATTCGGGGCTGGATTTGGGGGCGCTTTGGGGCATTTTAAGGTGGTTTTGGGGCATTTTGGGGTGTTTGAGGTTGATTTGGGGATTCAGGGCTGGATTTGGGGGTGTTTGGAGGTGGTTTTAGGGTGTTTTAAGGCATTTTAGGTGGGTTTGAGGCATTTTTGAGGTGTTTTGAGGCTTTTTTGGTGATTTTGAGGCATTTTTTGTGGTTTTGAGGCGTTTTTTGGTGGTTTTGGGGCGTTTTGAGGTGGTTTTGAGGCGTTTTAGATGGTTTTGAGGTGTTTTTGGTGGTTTTAAGGTGTTTTTTGGTGGTTTTGGGGCGTTTTAGGTGGTTTTGAGGCTTTTTTGAGGCTTTGGTGGTTTTGAGGTGTTTTTTGGTGGTTTTAAGGTTTTTTTGGTGGTTTTGGGGCGTTTTGAGGTGGTTTTGAGGCTTTTTTTGGTGGTTTTGATACGTTTTAGGTGGTTTTGAGGTGTTTTTGGTGGTTTTAAGGTTTTTTTTGGTGGTTTGGGGGCGTTTTAGGTGGTTTTGAGGTGTTTTTGGTGGTCTTGAGGCATTTTAGGTGTTTTGAGGTGGTTTCGAGGCTTTTTTTGGTGGTTTTGGGCCGTTTTGAGGTTTTTTTGAGGCTTTTTTGGTGGTTTTGAGGCATTTTTGGTGGTTTTGGGGCGTTTTGAGGTGGTTTCAAGGCTTTTTTTGGGTGGTTTTGGGGCATTTTTGGTGGTTTTGAGACATTTTTGGTGGTTTTGAGGCGGTTTCGAGGCGTTTTTGATGGTTTTGAGGCGGTTTAGAGGCTTTTTTGGGTGGTTTTGAGACATTTTTGGTGGTTTTGAGGCAATTTTGAGGCGTTTTTGGTGGTTTTGAGGCGTTTTTTGGTGGTTTCGAGGCTTTTTTGGGTGGTTTTGAGGCATTTTTGGTGGTTTTGAGGCGTTTTTTGGTGGTTTCGAGGCTTTTTTGGGTGGTTTTGAGGCATTTTTGGTGGTTTTGAGGCGGTTTCGAGGCGTTTTTGGTGGTTTCGAGGCGTTCTGAGGCGTTCCTGTGGGGTTTTGGGGTGCTCGGGGTCGCTCTCGGGGTGCTTTGGCCTCTGACCTGGCCGTGCCCTCGTTCTGCAGCCGCAGCCGCAGCTGCTCCAGCGCCGTCTGCAGGGCCTCGCGCTGCGCGTGGAGCTGCTCCCGCGCCGCCCGCTCCGCCGCGAAATCCGCCCGGAAGATCTCGGCCTGCGCCAGCCACCGGGTCCCCAAATGTCCCCACGGGTCCCCAGACGTCCACCAAGGGGTCCCCCAAGGGAGCAGGAGCCGCCCCAGGGTTCTCCCAGTGGCCCCAAGGTGTCCCCGAGGGCCAGCCCGGTGTCCCCGTGTCTCTGTCCCCATGTCCTGGTGTCCCCAAGGACCATCCTGGTGTCCCCAAACCCCTCCTGATGTCCCCAAATCCCATCCTGCTGTCCCCAAAGGTCCCAAAGTGTCCCCAGAGCCCATTCCAGTGTCCCCAAGAATCCTGAAGTGTCCCCAGGGACCATCTTGATGTCCCAAAAACCCATCCCAGTGTTCCCAAAGGCCCCAAAGTGTCTCCAGAACCCATCCCGGTGTCCCCAAGGGTCCTGAAATGTCCCCAAGGACCATCCTGATGTCCCCAAATCCCATCCTGGTGTTCCCAAACCCACCCTGATGTCCCCAAAGGTGCCAAAGTGTCTCCAGAGCCCATTCTGATGTCCCCAATGATCCTGAAGTGTCCCTAAGGACCATCCTGATGTCCACAAAGCCCACCCTGGTGTCCCCAAAGGCCCCAAAGTGTCTCCAGAGCCCATCCCGGTGTCCCCAAGGGTCCTGAAGTGTCCCCAAGCCCATCCTGGTGTCCCCAAAGCCCACCCTGGTGTCCCCAAAGTGCCCCCAGAGCCCATCCTGGTGTCCCCAAGGCCCATCTTGATGTCCCCAAGGCCCCACCTGTGCCCGCAGCACGGGGACGCTCTCGAGGGCCGCCCGGTCCTTCTCCGCCTGCTCCTTGAGTCGGTCGATGAGCTCCTGCTTGGCCGCCAGCGCCTCCTCGGCCGCCCGGAGCTGCTCCCGCGCCGCCGCCAGCTCCTGCCACGGCCCCTGCGGTGGCACCGGGGGTCACCTGGGGCCACCCGGGGCCACCCGGGGTCAACTGGGGCCACCCGGGGTCAACTGGGGCCACCTGGGGTCAACAGGGGTCAATTGGGGCCAACCACCATCAAGAGTCATCCAACATCAGCCAATGGCACCTGAGGTCAACTGGGGCCACCTGGGGTCAACAGGGGTCAATTGGGGTCAACTGGGGCCACCTGGGGTCAACAGGGGTCAATTGGGGCCACCCAACGTCAAGAGTCATCCAACATCACCCAATGGCACCTGGGGTCAACTGGGGCCACCCAGGGTCAATGGGGGCCACCTGGGGTCAACCAGGGTCACCCAGCATCAACTGGGGCCACGTGGGGTCAACAGGGGTCAACTGGGGTCAACTGGGGCCACCCAACGTCAAGAGTCATCCAACATCACCCAATGGCACCTGGGGTCAACTGGGGCCACCCAGGGTCAATGGGGGTCAACTGGGGTCAGCCAGGGTCACCCAGCATCAACTGGGGCCACCTGGGGTCAACAGGGGTCAACTGGGGCCACCCAACACCAAGAGTCATCCAACATCAGCCATGGCACCTGGGGTCAACTGGGGGGTCACACAGGGTCAATGGGGGCCATCTGGGGTCAACCAGCGTCACCCAGCATCAACTGGGGCCACCTGGGGTCAACAGAGGCCACCTGGGGTCAACAGGGGTCAATTGGGGTCAACAGGGGCCACCCAACATCAAGAGTCATCCAACATCACCCAATGGCACCTGGGGTCAACTGGGGCCACCCAGGGTCAATGGGGGCCACCTGGGGTCAACCAGGGTCACCCAGCATCAACTGGGGCCACGTGGGGTCAACAGGGGTCAACTGGGGTCAACAAGGGTCAATTGGAGCCACCCAGCATGAAGAGTCATCCAACATCACCCAATGGCACCTGGGGTCAACTGGGGCCACCCAGGGTCAATGGGGGCCACCTGGGGTCAACCAGGGTCACTCCTCCCCCCGTGTGTCCCCCCCCCCCCCCCCCCCCCCGTACCTGTCCCTGTCCCCCCTCGAGGGTCCCCCGGATGTGGCCGTCGTATTCCTGGAAGAGGTGGTGGTAGGCGACCTGGAGCTGCACCAGCTTCCGCCTGCGGGGACAGCGGGGACACTGGGGACACTGGGGATGGTGGGGATGGTGGGGACAATGGGGACACTGGGGATGGTGGGGACAATGGGGACAGCGGGGACACTGGGGACACTGGGGATGGTGGGGACAATGGGGACACTGGGGACACTGGGGATGGTGGGGACAGTGGGGACACTGGGGACACTGGGGACGGTGGGGACACTGGGGACACTGGGGATGGTGGGGACACTGGGGACAGTGGGGACACTGGGGACACTGGGGATGGTGGGGACACTGGGGACAGTGGGGACACTGGGGATGGTGGGGACAGTGGGGACACTGGGGACACTGGGGATGGTGGGGACACTGGGAACAGCGGGGACACTGGGGACACTGGGGATGGTGGGGACACTGGGGACAGTGGGGACACTGGGGATGGTGGGGACACTGGGGACAGTGGGGACACTGGGGACACTGGGGATGGTGGGGACACTGGGGACAGTGGGGACACTGGGGATGGTGGGGACACTGGGAACAGCGGGGACACTGGGGACACTGGGGATGGTGGGGACACTGGGGACAGTGGGGACACTGGGGATGGTGGGGACAGTGGGGACACTGGGGACACTGGGGATGGTGGGGACACTGGGGACAGTGGGGACACTGGGGACGGTGGGGATGGTGGGGACAATGGGGACAGCAGGGACCCTGGGGACACTGGGGATGGTGGGGACACTGGGGGACAACAGGGACACTGGGGATACTGGGGACAGTGGGGACAAGGGGGACATCAGGGATGTTGGGGACACCGGGGATATTGGGGATCTTGGGGACACTGGGGGACACTGGGGACTTCTCCCCACCCACCCTCCCCATTGCCACTCCCACTGCCCCCCTCGTGCCCCCCTCGTGCCCCCCCGTGCCCACTCTCCTCGCCACCCGTCCCCAAAGCCCCCTGATGTCCCCCATTTCCCCCCAATGCCCCCTGTGCCCCCCCAATGCCCCCCGTGCCCACTCTCCTCGCCGTCCCCCCTTCCCAAAGCCCCCCTATTACCCCCCACTGCCCCCCAAAGCCCCCCGTGCCCACTTCTCCTCGCCGCCCCCCTCCCCAAAGCCCCCCATTCCCCCCCATTCCCCCCCCGTGCCCCCCGTGCCCACTTCTCCTTGCTGTCCCCCCTCCCCAAAGCCCCCCCATTCCCCCCCGTGCCCCCCCGTGCCCCCCGTGCCCACTTCTCCTCGCCGCCCCCCTCCCCAAAGCCCCCCATTCCCCCCCATTCCCCCCCGTGCCCCCCATTCCCCCCCCGTGCCCCCCGTGCCCACTTCTCCTCACCACCCCTCTCCCCAAAGCCCCCCCATTCCCCCCCCGTGCCCCCCGTGTCCCCCGTGCCCCCCGTGCCCACTTCTCCTCGCCGCCCCCCTCCCCAAAGCCCCCCCATTCACCCCCCCGTGCCCCCCGTGCCCACTTCTCCTCGCCACCCCCCTTCCCAAAGTCCCCCTATTCCCCCCCACTGCCCCCCAAAGCCCCCCGTGCCCCCCTGTGCCCACTTCTCCTCGCTGCCCCCTCCCCAAAGCCCCCCCATTCCCCCCCCGTGCCCCCCGTGCCCCCCGTGCCCCCCGTGCCCACTTCTCCTCGCCGCCCCCCTCCCCAAAGCCCCCCAATTCCCCCCCCGTGCCCCCCGTGCCCCCCGTGCCCACTTCTCCTCGCCACCCCTCTCCCCACTGCCCCCCCATTCCCCCCCTGTGCCCTCTGTGCCCCCCGTGCCCCCCGTGCCCACTTCTCCTCGCCGCCCCCCTCCCCAAAGCCCCCCCATTCCCCCCCATTCCCCCCCCATGCCCCCCGTGCCCACTTCTCCTCGCCGCCCCCCTCCCCAAAGCCCCCCCATTCCCCCCCGTGCCCCCCGTGCCCCCCGTGCCCACTTCTCCTCGCCGCCCGCCCTCCTCTCGGCGCCCAGGGCCCTCTCGAGGCTCTGCTTGTGCAGCCTCAGCTCATCCAGCTGCAGCCGATGGGCTCCGGCCTCGCCCTCCAGCGCCCGGCACCGCGCCTCGGCCGCCTGCGCCCTGCGGGGACACGGCTGCTGCGGCACCGGGGGCACCGGGGGCACCGGGGGGCACCCAGGGGACACCAGGGGACACCCAGGGGACACCCAGGGGACACCCAGGGGCAACCAGGGGCAACCAGGGGGCACCCAGGGGCACCCAGGGGACTCCCAGGGGACACCCAGGGGACTCCCAGGGGACACCCAGGGGACACCCAGGGGCACCCAGGGGACACCCAGGGGACACCCAGGGGCACCCAGGGGACACCCAGGGGACACCCAGGGGCACCCAGGGGACACCCAGGGGCACCCAGGGGCACCCAGGGGACTCCTCCCAGGGGCACCCAGGGGACTCCCAGGGGACTCCCAGGGGCACCCAAGGGCAACCAGGGGACTCCCAGGGGACACCCAGGGGACACCCAGGGGACACCCAGGGGCACCCAGGGGAATCCCAGGGGCAACCAGGGGCAACCAGGGGCAACCAGGGGGCACCCAGGGGACTCCCAGGGGCACCCAGGGGACACCCAGGGGACTCCCAGGGGCACCCAAGGGACACCCAGGGGCACCCCCTGAGCCTCGGCCGCCTGCGCCCTGCGGGGACACGGCTGCTGCGGCACCGGGGGCACCGGGGGGCACCCGGGGGGCACCCGGGGGACTCCCAGGGGACACCAGGGGCAACCAGGGGCAACCAGGGGCACCCAGGGGACACCCAGGGGCACCCGGGGGCACCCAGGGGACACCAGGGGCAACCAGGGGACACCCAGGGGACTCCCAGGGGCACCCCCTGAGCCTCGGCCGCCTGCACCCTGCGGGGACACGGCTGCTGCGGCACCGGGGGCACCAGGGGGCACCCAGGGGACACCAGGGGCAACCAGGGGACTCCCAGGGGCACCCAGGGGCACCCGGGGTCACCCGGGGTCACCAACTGCCCCCAGGGGGCCCCCAGTGCCAACCGAGGTCACCCCAGGTCACCCGGGGTCAATTAGAGGTCAAGAGGGGTCAACAGAGGTCAACGGGGTCAACCCAGGACAGCCAAGGCCCTCCCAGTGCCCTCCCAGTGCCCTCCCAGTGCCCCCCAGTGCCACCCCTCCAGCCCCTCCCAGTGCTCCCAGTTCCCCCAATCCAGGCTCCTCAGTCCCTCCCAGTGCTCCCAGTTCCCCCCGTGCCACTGCTCCAGCCCCTCCCAGGGCTCCCAGTTCCCCAGTACCAGCCCCCCAGCCCCTCCCATTGCTCCCAGTGCTCCCAGTCCCAGCCCCCCAGCCCCTCCCAGTGCTCCCAGTTCCCCCAGTCCCAGCCCCCCCAGCCTCTCCCATTGCTCCCAGTTCCCCCAGTCCCACCCCTCCAGCCCCTCCCAGTGCTCCCAGTTCCCCCAGTCCGGCCCCCCAACCCTCCCATTGCTCCCAGTTCCCCCAGTACCAGCCCCCCAGCCCCTCCCAGTGCTCCCAGTTCTCCCAGTACCGGCCCCCCAGCCCCTCCCAGTGCTCCCAGTTCCCCCAGTCCCACCCCTCCAGCCCCTCAGTGCTCCCACTGCTCCCAGTTCCCCCAGTACCGGCCCCCCAGCCCTCCAAGCCCCTCCCATTGCTCCCAGTCCGGGCCCCCCAGCCCCTCCCATTGCTCCAGTGCTCCCAGTCCGGGCCCCCTCAGCCCCTCCCATTGCTCCCAGTGCTCCCAGTCCGGGCCCCCCAGCCCCTCCCAGTGCTCCCAGTTCCCCAGTCCCGGCCCCCCAGCCCCTCCCATTGCTCCCAGTGCTCCAGTCCGGGCCCCCTCAGCCCCTCCATTGCTCCCAGTTCCCCCAGTCCCGGCCCCCCAACCCCTCCCATTGCTCCAGTTCCCCAGTCCTGGCCCCCAACCCCTCCCATTGCTCCCAGTTCCCCCAGTACCAGCCCCCCAGCCCCTCCCAATGCTCCCAGTTCCCCCAGTCCTGGCCCCCAGCCTCTCCCATTGCTCCCAGTTCCCCAGTCCCGGCCCCCCAACCCCTCCCATTGCTCCCAGTTCCCCAGTACCAGCCCCCCAGCCCCTCCCAGTGCTCCCACTGCTCCAGTTCCCCCAGTACCGGCCCCCCAGCCCCTCCAAGCCCCTCCCATTGCTCCCAGTCCGGGCCCCCCAGCCCCTCCCATTGCTCCCAGTGCTCCCAGTCCGGGCCCCCCAGCCCCTCCCATTGCTCCCAGTGCTCCCAGTCCGGGCCCCCCAGCCCCTCCCAGTGCTCCCAGTCCCTCCCAGTGCTCCCAGTACCGCCGCTCCAGCTCCAGGCGCTCCCTGCGGTCGCTCTCCAGGCGCCCCTGGCTCTCGCGCAGCTCCCCCAGCAGTGACGTCACCTGCGCCTTCACCGAGGCCTTGTCCTGCTGGGGGGGCACCAGTAACACCAGTATAACCAGTACAACCAGTATAACCACCGACACCTCCCAGTAACACCAATCCCAGCTCCCACTGCCATCACTTATCTCCTCCCAGTATCACCAGTAATCACCATTATCACCCCAGCAGCACCAACCCCCCCATCATCCCCACCCTGCTCTACTGGGGGAGCACCAGTAACACCAGTAACACCAGTATAACCACTGACGCCCCCCAGTAACACCAGTTCCACCAGTCCCAGCTCCCAGTGCCATCATTTACCCCCTCCCAGTATCACCAGTATCACCCCAGCAGCACCAACCCCCCCCATCGCTCCCACCCTGTTCTACTGGGGGAGCACCAGTAACACCAGTAACACCAGTATAACCACTGACACCTTCCAGTAACTCCAACCCCAGTTCCCAGTGCCATCACGTATCCCCTCCCAGTATCACCAGTATCACCCCCAGTGACATCAACCCCCCCCCTCACCCACATCCTGTTCTACTGGGGGGGCACCAGTACCACCAGTATAACCAGTAAGACCAAGGACACCTCCCAGTACCTCCACCAGTGCTCCCAGTGACCCCAGTCCCCCTCTCCAGTGCCCCCAGTCCTCCTCCCCAATCCCTCCCAGTGCTCCCAGTGACCCCAGTCCCCCTCCCAATGCTCCCATACCTCCCCCCAGTCCCTCCCAGTGCTCCCAGTACCCCCAAGCCCCCTCCCAATCCTCCCAGTGCCCCCAGCCCCCTCCCCAGTCCCTCCCAGTCCTCCCAGTCCCCTCTCCCAGTGCTCCCAGTATCCCCAACCCACCCCCCAGCCCTCCCAGTGCCCCCTCCCAGTGCTCCCAGTCCCCCTCCCAGTGCTCCCACTGTTCCCAATACCCTCCCCCGTCCCTCCCAGTGTTCCCAGTGCCCCAAACCCCCCTCCCAGTCCTCCCAGTCCTCCCAGTCCCCCTCCCAGTGCTCCCAGTGCCCCCAGTCCCCCTCCCAGTCCCTCCCAGTACCTCCAGTTCCCTCCTCAGCGCCAGCGCCTGCGTTTCCGCCTCCTTCGCCACCGCCTCCGCCCGAGCTTCGGCCGCCGCCGCCGCCTCCCGCGCGGCCCCGAGCCTGGGGGGGGCCGGGGGGGTCCCCAAGGGTGCTCAGGGGACCCCAAAACCCCCCAGGGGACCCCAAAACCCCCCCAGAGGACCCAAAACCCCCCAAAGGGACCCCAAAATCACCTCCCACTCCCAAAAATTCAGTTTCTGACACCAAAAAGGGAGGAAATGGGTCAAAAAGAGGGGTTTGGGGGATTTTTTGGGGGGCCACAAATTTGGGGGGGTCAGGGGGTCCCCAAATGTCCCCAAAGGACCCCCCAAGGGACCCCAAAAATCCCCAAAGGACCCCAAAACCCCCAAAGGGCCCCGAAATCACCTCCCACCCCCCCCAAAATTCAAAAACTGTCCCCAAAAGGGGGGAAATGGGTCAAAAAAGTGGGTTTTGGGGATTTTTTGGGGGGGGCACAAATTTGGGGGGTCAGGGGGTCCCCAGAGGACCCCAAAAGTCCCCAAAGGACCCCCTAAGGGACCCCAAAAATCTCCAAGAGACCCCAAACCCACCTCCCACCGCCCCAAATTTCAGTTTCTGCCCCCAAAAGGGGGGGAAATGGGTCAAAAAAGGGGGATTTGGGGATTTTTTGGGGGGGTCCCAAAGTTGGGGGGGTCAGGGGGTCCCCAAGGTCTCCCCAAGGGACCCCAAAAGTCCCCAAAGGACCCCCCAAGGGACCCCAAACCCCCCAAAGGGCCCCAAAATCACCTCCCACCCCCCCAAAATTCAAAAACTGTCCCCAAAAGGGGGGGAAATGGGTCAAAAAAAGGGGGTTTTGGGGATTTTTTGGGGGGGCACAAAGTTGGGGGGGTCAGGGGGTCCCCAAGGTGTCCCCAAGGGACCCCAAAAGTCCCCAAGGGGTCCCAAAAGTCCCAAAGGACCCCCCAAGGGACCCCAAAAATCCCCAAAGGGCCCCAAAATCACCTCCCACCCCCAAAAATTCAGTTTCTGACACCAAAAAGGGAGGAAATGGGTCAAAAGAGGGGTTTGGGGGATTTGGGGGGGGTCACAAATTTGGGGGGGTCAGGGGGTCCCCAGAGGACCCCAAAAGTCCCCAAAGGACCCCCTAAGG